>PPHD01002870.1:0-33749 GCA_002909625.1 Bambusicola thoracicus
AGTGCATTTTTTTGCCACTTCTGCATTTGTGTGCGATGTGTGGCTTTGGGTTACACTCCTTGGATTTCTTGAAGAGTTTCTGTAGCACCACATCAGAGAATGAGGCTGTTACTGCATTGTAGCCTCCTCCAGCGCTGCCTGCAAGTGACTCCACCAGCTGAAGTTCCGTGTAGGCTGTGCTGCTGCTGACATCAAGCTGAATGGGTGCGTGGGTGCACGTAGAGCACATATCTTACACTGCCATGCACAAATAAAAACCCCAGTATTTCATGCATGGCTATGGACTTGTACAAATGGAAATTTTACTCCGTTTTTCCTCATGCGCATCTGAATTATGCTGCTGGAGTACATTCAGCATGCATACTTTACATTTGCTGTACGAACTGTGCAAAGAACAGCGTGGAACAGTGTAAACAAGCTAATTATGTTTAATTAAGTTTTCGAGAGACTGGAGTAGATGGACATGCATGAAAATCTCTATTAGATTTAAAGCCTTTTGTCTTCAACTCTGTTGAAGTTTTCTTGTATCTCAGAAGAACATGTTTCCTGCACCAGGAAACTAATTTTGCTTGGTTGTATGCCTGCTTCCCTGTACGTGGGGCTTGTCATTTTCATATTCAGTACTAAGTTCTGGATCACAGGAGAGGGGGTTTTCTACACATTGGGAGACATGGAAGCTTTCTTAGACTATGGAGCCATTGCACACAAATGGGTAACGTTTGAAAGCAACACTAGCAGCCAGGATGGATTTATTGCATCTCATTTTCAGCAGAAGGAGCATCTATACACCTACATGAAACTTACATGGAAGGGATGGCCCTTGGGGAGGACAGGTCCCAGCCTGCAGGGATTCAGGCTGCACTACAGAAAGTGTTACATGGGAACCATAATGCTGCACCCTGGCTGTCTTGCACTGGAAATGTACAATGATTGTAACTCGCTGTGCAGTTTTCATGCGGCTCTGCATCCCATACATGCAGGCGTGACATAGGGATTCATCCCAGAAAGTGGAGTAGATCTCAGATTCCATAGTTGTTTGCAGCAGCTGTGTACAGACTGGTGTTTCTGCTTCCCCCTGTGCGTGCTGACTTCCTTTCTGTGTTGCCACTCTGGTGTTTGCGCCGTGTTTGACGCCAGCGCAATAGTTTCACACTCTATTTCAAACAGGCATTAATAAGATATCCAGGGAAAAGCCTGTTGTTAGCTAAGGGTGCTTTGATCAGTTAATCTCTTTGTTTGGAGGGCTGCATACAAGCGGTACAATGCCTTTAAGAACTTCTTCCAAAACTGGTATAAATGGCAGTGGCTAACAAGCTTCAGCTGACCTGAACAGCAAAAGAGGCACTTAGTTCTTGGAACAGTGCAGAGGATTAGCCTGTGCCTAGAGGTAAAATCAGACTTTGTCACAAAAGTAATACTTCTTTCCCGTATTTGTGCATTTTTGCATGAATTTTTCTACTCCCTTTCCTTCTAGAATAAGGCATTCTGAATGGATGAGATGCAACTCTAATAATGTCCTTGAGATTATTGAAATGGAAGCTGCTTATTTGATTCTGTGCTTATTCAGATACCTGAATACTTTTGCACGTGTTGATGTGAAAATACTTGCAGCAAAGATACCTTCGGCGCAAATAGTACTTCCTTTGTATGTATGAATGAGCATCCTTTTGCATGTGTGAAGGAGCACCCTTTGCTTATTCAGGAGAGCAGAATTCATATTTCCCAGATCTCAGAAGCATTTCTCTTTGCTCCTTAAGAAAAAAAATAAAGAAAAGCATCATGTCCCTTTCATGGCTTATTAATCAGTAATGAGCCTCATCTGATTTTTGCATGGCAAGCACAATCCCACCTCTTCATTCAGAAGTAACGGGTGTGCTGGCAGTCCCTTCTCCACTCTCCCTCTGCTCTCGTGGTCTCCCTGGCCGGCTGCTTTCAGTGCAGTTCCCAGCCTGCAGACCTTATCGCCAGGTATCTGCTGGCTGCTGGGACATTTCCCCAGTCAGTCTGAAAGTGCAGGCTTTTAAAGGATTATGCTTGGTTTTGGTTGTGTTATTGAGATATTTTTTCCCAAGTACTTAGGCTTTACTTTTCGTGGCAGAGTTTGTCTTTCTCCCATATTTCTGCAGAACCAGAAATGTTTTATATCCAAAGGTTATGTTTTTCTCCCAAAGCATCGTTAATGGCAGCTGCTAATAAGCGGATGCCTTTAACCCGCCACATCTCTGTAAGCACACTGAAGTGTATTGCTAGCTGCAAGGCTTCTGGCACTCTGCTGCTTTTTCCAAATTCCAGTATTGTTACAAAGCATACTCTGGTGAATGTCCTGCTTTTTCTCTCATGGTCCCTGTAAGGATTCAGTCCTTTCCTGTGGATGGGATCAGAGGGCTTTCATGTAGGAATGGATGAGGACACACATGACACTGTCCATCAGCAGCCCCGTGGTGACTCTCCAGGTTTCTGCCTCATCTCTCATCCTTCACCAGGTGCAGCAAATGCAAGGAAGCTCCTTCATCTGAAAGGAGGGTTTATTCAGATTCCCTGAAAGACTACGAGTGCACTCATAGAGCTGTAATAGTTGATGCTAGTGCACGAAGCCCAGCGAGGATGACAAGGCAGTCTGAGTAACAGGAGTATGAAGGGCTCCAGAGTGTCTGCTGCATCTGATCTGTTGTTAGTACTGCAGTTAAATCTTAACTGCCGTGTTTGTCATCAGTTATGAAGCAGAACAAAGCTGTACCTGAGATATGCGTTCAATTAGTGTTAGATTGCATCTGTGCATGAACCATAGTAAAACTGCCTCTTTTTACACGGGCACAGTTAGGTGAATTAACTGTCCTATGTATAAATGCATACTTAAACCCACAGTGGGACTTTATTAATCTGTACTCAGCAGCGAGCTAATTCGAGACTAGTCAATAAGGTGATATTATATTTTAGAATTGATTTTTTTTTTTTTAAGTCATGTTAGGGAAACCTTCTCTCTGCTTTCCAGCAAACTGCATTGATCCTTCTCAACATAAACACTTAAAGTTCAATTTAACATTTAGGGAGTAAAAGGTCTCTGAAGGGACTCATAGCCATTGATTTTGTGTCAGAGTCGAAGAGCTAAAGTTTAAAACACACTGAGCCTACAGGGTAAAGAAAGCCTTGTGTTGTGGAGCCACGTGGAGCCATGTAAACTCATTCTTTCCCTATTGTTTTTCTGTAGAGGTTACAATAAAAGCACTTAAAGAGAAGATCCGAGAGTATGAGCAGACCCTGAAGAACCAAGCTGAGAACATAGCTCTGGAGAAAGAACAAAAATTACAAAATGATTTCGCGGAGAAGGAGAGGTGAGTGTGCACGTGTGTCCTCTGTACGTACTGTAGGAAAAGAGAGATGTGGTTTTCTGTTCACTCCTCCCATCCAGGATCCTTCCTTTGGTGTGCTGAGACAGGTCATTTATGGAGGGATTCCGGTGATTTATGTGTTTGACACCGAATCATTTGATACTCAACTTTGCACAGAAAAACAATCGTGAAAGTGTAGGAGTAAAACAAGGACAGATTGTTGCTTGGCAGTAGCGTTGTGTGGAGGGGTGTCATGTTCAGAAGAGTGCAAACCTGCCTTTATTCTTCACTGGCTGCATTGTCCTTTGTGACACTAATCTTTCTCCATTAGCTCGCAGTGCAATTCACTCTGCTGTGCCCACTTGCTGTGTCAGAATGTCGTTGTGCAATTGGTACAACCCTGAGATATTTCAGATGGAGCACTGTGCACAAGAGGTGCTTCACTCCTGCTTGTATTATCATGTCTAAGAAGGGGACTGCGTTGCTGAACTAGAACTTCAAAACAGCTTGCATATTCTGGTGTTAAAATTAATGAGTATTTTAGTTTTTACATTATTGTTGGGTTTTTTAGTTTATTGTAAGCATCTTCAATGCATTTCTGATCTTCTCCAAATAGTAAGGAGTGTTTGAATCTTAGAGGTCAGTGGGCAGACAGATCTGTCTGGATGAGACCAAGGGTCATAAGAGGGACTTATTTCAAGCTGAGTTTCCTACCTTCTCCCATGGAACAATAACATTGAGGCTAACATGTTCAGCTTAGCGTAGAAGCCCGTCAGTTTATGTGAGCTTTTTAGTTGGTACATGGATTGCTTAAAGTCAGAGCTTTGTGGGTAGGATCTACCTATGAACAGAAGGCTTTTTCTGGTCATCAGTGTCTGTGGTTGCTCTCTCATAAGTAACGTGTAACAAAGGTATGTACCCTAGAGAATGCAAGTCACATGCTGGTATTTCTATAAGGCATTTCACAATTCCAGAATCTGCAGAATATCTTAAAAGCAGTGTCACAAAAATAACATCTTCTGGGAGATGCTGGACAAACTCCCTGCTGAAGGTGAGTTTTGTAACTCCTTTCATGTAGCCGTTAGCAAAGGGTGTAGTGGCTGTGTGGAAGGATGATGCTAATGTGCGTATTGCTCACACACACCAGAATATATTGCCTGTGGTCATAAGAAATGTGAGCATATTAAAGGTCTGATTATGTTACAGAGAAAATATCAGTGTGAAATTTGTTTTGAAATATGTGGATTTTTTTTGAAGTAGCTAAATAATATTACTGAAATTGGCATCCATTATAGCTGTGATGAAACAGCTGCCTCATCTACCCGGTATATCACTTATGGCAAGAAATTTCTTCATTATGACAGTAAAATGGAAATGTATCATTCTCCTTGTACTAACTTTGTACAACAGAGGGTGCTTGGTGACAATTTTCTTAATGTGTGTGACATTTCCAAAACAAATTATGCTCAAGAAAACCTTCCTCTGAAGTTGTCATTTATATAGCAGTCAACTCTTGTATAATGTTCACAGCTTATGTTATGAGGTGGCTACACTGCTAAAATTTTAATAAGTGGGACTGCAAAGTATGAACACTATTGCAATGTGACATGATTTATGGGTCCCACTGAAGCACCTTGTAGTCTGCGTGGTGTTGTCAGTTGTCTGATTACGGTGGAGACAGTTAATCACTTTATCTTCCAAATTTGCAAAATACAAGTAAGTTGTTTAACATGACTGCATGCTCTGTTCTCACCTCTTCTTTTTCTTTTACAGAAAATTGCAGGAGACACAGATGTCAACAGCCTCGAAGCTGGAAGAAGCCGAACACAAAGTTCAAGCTTTGCAAACAGGTTTGGCATCGCTATTCTGACCTATAGCAATGCTCAGGCTGGGGGTGAGAGGATGGAGATCCTCCACTAGGTCAGGACTGTGCATGAACCGGCAGAGCTCGAATGTGCTTTGTGAATCAGAGCTTCTTTGGGGCTTCACACCTTAAATGAACACTTGAGTTGCAGCCAGTCTGTTGATAAATACAGTGGGCACGGCCAAGCACAAAGCCCATACAGCTTTAGAGCATCACAGCAATGAAAACAGGCCATGGAACTTTTCATCCACGTTGCGTTTTGCTCTGGTTTCACGCATTTCTGATCTATGATAAATATTTATAGTGGGCCGGGTTCAGTATGAGCCCAGTATCTCCTAGTGTGTCCTGCCTGTTCTATGACTTGCCATTAATATTTCTGTCCATCACTCCACTCTTACATATTCCAGGTCAGGACGCGTTTGTTTTCATTTCCTTCGAGAACACAAGAAATTTTATTGCCTGAATTATTGCAGTAAATATTTCAAATGAATAAGCAGTTTAGCTGGCTTAATAAGAACTGAATAATGTCTGGCTTTGTTAGGCAGAGTAGAAACTGGAATTTTTTGTAATGTAGAAGTGATAGCAGAAGAAAACGAAGAGTGAAAAGATAAATTTCCACTAAGTCGTAATGGTTTGCCTAGGTAAGAAGACAGAGCAAGGGATTTTTCATTGGGAGATACAGAGCTTTATTAATGGCTGAATTAAAAGAAATGGAGTAGCCTTCTTGCTTTTCACTATTGTTACAGTAGTGTAATGCTTCATGTTTTTGCCTTTTAGCCTTGGAAAAAACCAGAACAGAACTGTTTGATCTGAAAACAAAATACGATGAAGAAACTACTGCAAAGTAAGAATTCACTGCTTTCCTCCTATTCCTACCTTCAGGGTAGGAATTGCTTTTTTTATTCCATATCTGCCTATTGGAAATGGACAAGATGGGAGAGGTTTAGGAGTCCACGTTTTTTTTGAAAACACTGTCATAATTTGGTCTCCTGTAGAGAGTTTATTAATTCTCATGTTTTTCTACCCAACAATACACTTTGCCTGGGCCACACGCTGCTGCGTTCCTGATTTAATTCTCAGGTGCTGCATCTGTGATGCATCTTTTATTCCACGCCTCATGTTTTATTTAGAAATTGGGCACTTTCAGAATTAAGGTATTTTCTGTGATTTTGCAGTCTTGCTGAGAAGAATGGGTTTGCTAAGGGATATCCACTGCACTGATAGGCACCCTGATTCTTTCTGGTTGTGGCGTAACAGTGATTGTTCTCCCAAATCCACCCCAAACTGTACAGAGTGACATTTTTGGCCAATTGCTGCTTTTTTTCAAGCAGAACATAGAGTTAGTCTCGAATATATATATATATATATATCCTTGTCTTTGTAATGACTGCTGTACTCAATTATCCCTTGGTTTTATTAACAATCAATTCCAGAAACAAATGACGCAAAACAGATTTCTGCTGTTTTTTTCTTTTCACCCTTTGTATTTATGGAAATGCTGTGATGAGAAGGAAATCTCATGAACAGCAGCAATCCCAGTATTAAACCCAAACACTGCTTCCTTCTGGAAATGAGAGGGGAAAGCAAGGGGTGCCCTCTGTAAGAGCAAGGTGTGGAAGATGCAACCACATCCTTGTGCCAACTGCATGGGTCACACCCGGGGCATCACTGCCTCCTCCTTTTCCAGGTGGGAGGGTGATGGGTGGATAGACAGGAAAACCCTTCCTCCCAGCTGTGCCACCTGTTGTGGTACAGAAGAGAATGGAAGCAGAAGGCTGTTGGCAGTCTCCGTGTTGTGGGGAGAGAGACTTCAACGCAAGCTTGGTAGGAGTGCCATGGCTTTGTTTTGGCTTATAAGGAAGTGGTTTTCTGGTATGACACATGGCAGAATCAGGTTTTTCAAGGCCACTTAAACTCACAGCAAGTTTTCATTTCTTAGTGTGTGGTTCTGCAAGCACAGAGGATCCCGTTCCTCGCTGAAGAACATGGGGAGCTTGGAGCTTACAGAATTCTGTCCATAGCAGTTAAGAATCGGTGTCTGGGGTTGAAATACCTTTTATATCACTAACAGTAATCTTCACAGTAAATTTTGGTTATAACCCATAACTCCAATCCCCTTTGAGGTCTGCATAAACTGATCGAATGTATTTTTTTCCCTCGTTGATTTCATCCTTGTCTAAGAGATGTGTACAAATGATGTTTCTGATGGAGCCTTAAATTACTGCAAATTGCCTTTATTTCTCTTTCTGCTCAGAACTGCTGCTTGGCAGCTCTGTTGCTGGGGTTTTGTCTTGCAGTCATTGCTGCAGGAGCAGGGCTCAGGGCTCAGTGCTTGTAGGCTCTGAACCTTTTAACCCCTTACTCTTTTCAGCATTCTTACTTGCAGTGTTTGCTTTGGATTTTAATACTGCTTCCCTTAGCAGCATGGTTTATTTTACACTGTGCAAAAGATGTACTCTAAACAGTTTGCTTGCACTTCTAATGTATTTCATTTTCTCAGGGCGATTCACGCAGATGTTTTCTTATGATCTTGAATACAATTCTTACCTAACAGACAGAGAATGGCATCAAATTAGTAGGATCTGCAGTAGCAAGAAGTTTTTATTGTGATCTGTGGCAGAATGATGATGAAGACTGGGTCTGTAATGTAGAGATCACAGAGCTGAATCCTGAAGCAGGCATTTGGCACATACTTCATCTCCTAAACTAATACACTCTGTAAACAAACTTGTAGACTGTAATAACAGCAGAAATATTTTATCATTGTTTTGGATATTTATGGCAGGAATGGTTCTTGCATAACTGCAGTCATCCGTGGTGTTTGTAGCCCAAATCCTGCAATATGGCAATCTAGAAAGCCATGAAAAGGGAACTGAGTGTAGACAGCGAGATTGAGTCATCTGTTTTAATTGTAAAAGCTGGGAGGAAAGTTGAAAAAACACCAATAAAAATGGTGAGAGACAGTTTGATTCTTCTCTGAGAAGAAACCCTCTTTTGATCTAAGTCTGAAAAGCTACTTGTATTGCCAGTTTTAATTCTGTGTTTTAAAAACATGTGATTTTTATCTTAGGCCAGAATTGTTAGTTTTACAGACACTTATTTGATGCAGATGAATTGGAATGCCTTCAGGAAAAAAAAGATAATTGTCAATTTTTTGAAGCTCGAAGTACTTTGAAGATTGTCAGTCTTGGAGTCAATCTGTCTTTTAACTGTTTGTAACTGTGAAAAGCTTTCAAAGAAAGAAAGAGAAGTCTTCAGTATCGGCGTGGAGGAGTCTGGATCTTATCCTGGCCACTGGTGGTTGTGATCTTGAGGCTGGAAGTCACTATGGCAGCCTGTTTGTTTATCTTCTGCTGGTGGTTTCAGAACGTCCCAGTTCAAAGCGCTGTGTGCAGAGGGAGGTATGGAAGTAGCTGAGCTCGGTGCTAGCAGGGCATTGGATTCGGGGCTTAAAGTCTTGAGTGAAATCAGCTCCTTTCATTGGAATCCACAGAAATCAGCCTTCCCTTCGGCGGAGGCCGTGCGCTGCATGGCACAGATAGCCCATGTGCAGGGTGCTGAAGGTGTTAATGGCAGAAAGGAGTTTATTATGTGCAGTCATTGCAGTCTGTCAGCTGGAATATCAGACGCTGAATTTGACAAGATGGCAGCAGAAAAGTTTTCCATGTGTAGGCTTGAAGTAAAATGTAATTAGCCTTTATGTGCAGAACAAGGATCCATTGATGAATACAGCTGGTCTTTGTTTTCTTCTGTCATTGAGTGTGGGAGGTAAAAGTGTTCTTCTTCATGTTTATTAATACAAGATTCCTTAGACAAATGGCAAGCACAGTTTAATATTTGTTGGAACACAGAGGGGCTTGCCAAAACAGTTGTTGTGTAAGAGGATTTCAAGGTTTTCAGATTATAATCATCTCTGGGTTAAATAAATGAATGATTACTCTGCCTTTTTCAATTAAAGAGGCACATCCTCTCTCGAGGCCCGATACTGATTTTGTTTGCTGTCCCACGCGTTTCTATCAGCAAACCTGGTTTTAACAAACGCTAATGAGTTTGATCTGGAGATTCTACCAGAGCTGGAACTGAAAAGCAAACTCAGGCTCAAGTTTCAGGAAAATCAAATCATTTTTCCCCTCATACAGCAGACGTGATTTTCTTTACCCTCTGTAGAAAACATGAAAGTCCTGGTGTGCATTTCCCTGGCTTTCTGAGGACAAACTGTGCTCCCTGCTAACGGGCTCTCTCACTTGTGTTTCCCTGCAGAGTCCTACCGAGTGTGTAGGTTCCCAGCTGAGCTGCTGACGCTCCAAGCCGGAATGGTCCAATTCCAGTGCTAAATCAATTCCAGAGCCACCTCTTTGCTCCTGCCCCTGCTCTCCCCAGTGTAAATGAATTCTAATTGGAAAAGGATCTTCAGTTGTAGCACATGCAGTAGGCTTGTTACATTACTGTTAACATGTGGGTTGAGGCTCCCTGCCTTTGATGAAAGAAAATATCAAATTTCACAGAAATGCTACATTTTCACCAGTAAATGTTAAATAGTCTGGTGAGGTTTTTAGGTACTGCACCCGATCCTGCAATAAAAAGCCTTAGAAAACAACACAGAGCAGAAAACGTTGAGGTTGAGGTTGTCGGTGGAGGCAGCTTTGCCACTGCTTTCAGTCCTGTGTGATTTCTGGGAGATTCCAACGTTCTGATCTTTTGAAAGTGGTGCCTGCACAGAAAAAGAAATGGAGGAAAAGCGTTGTCATATTTACTAGAGGATTTATCCCAAAGTGATTACTTTTAATAACCTATAGAAAAGCATGTTGTTTTCCAATATATGAAGCAGGAAACTGTTTTCCATTTATAGAGCAGGCTGATTAATATCTTTTTTTGCAGCGTAGCAAAGGATGACACAGAGGGGGATATTTGTGCAGCGTCATTAAGATTGAACGCTGGTGCAATATTGCAGATTGCCTCCACCACACAGATCCAGCCGACTGGTTTTAATCCTGGACTGCACTTTAATGAAAACGAAACCAGGAAATGACGGGAGTGCAGCTGATGAGAATGTGGTCTGTGAGCTGGCAGTCCCTGCTTTAAATACAGGAGAGATGGCTGATGTTTTAAGGCCCGACTGTGAGCACGGCTCGCAACATTTCAATATTTATATTCAATATTACTTTTCTTGCAGTGGTCACACACCTCATCCAGTGAGGTTGGGGCAGTGGGGTGGGAGTTGATGTTACAGAGGCCATCTCTGCCCTAAGGAGTTTACAGTGTAATGTCATGACAACCCCAAATAAGTTAATGAAACAAATGAGTAGAAGCTAAGGAGCGGGAGGACAAAGCGGTGCCTGTTTTCATCCGTGTATCCTGCTTGAAAATAAATCCTTGAGTAATCTGCACAAAGTCAGAGCTGGGTGACAGATGGGGATTGCTGAGCAGGGCGGCAGGTGATGCTGCAACGCGGGCAGGAGGGCTGCAGTGAGGGAAACGTCTCCTCCTGTTACCTGCATGTGAGTGCAGGGTGCATGAGTCACCAGTGCTGGGACAGGAAGAGGGTTTGGGGGTGATATGCCAAAATGCAGTGACAAAAGGACACAGTTGTGTTCGGTGGCTGTTGGGGGTGAAGGGCACTCCTGCTGTTCAGCAGACCTCTTCTTTGGGTATCTATGTAGAATTAAGTTCTAAATAGGTGGCTCTGTGCGTAAAGGAGTGTTGGGTTGGGCTGTGAGACAGGAGCAGCAGTTTTAATCATGAGAATTGCTTCTGCCTAAAGTTACATGGCGGAATTGGGCTTCAAGTATTCATGTGAAATCTGCCGTTACATTGGGGCAAGTCTCTGCTAACTCTGACTTCAGGGGAATAATTCCCCGTATGTCCTGAGAATTGAATTTGGCCTATGAATTATTTACTTTAATTTTTTTAAACCTTTCTTGTTTGAGTACGAGATCGGACCAATATATCACATTCCAAATGTTTGTGGTCCTCCGTTTTGATGGTGCTCAGGGTCAAACTGAATAAAAAATAAAGTTGTGCTCCCTCCAGCATTACATAATTACGGTGATGGATGTCCTCAAACGCTGCGTCCCCCCATTGAGCGTGAAATACTGTAGTTAGGCTGGTTGTGTTGGACATGACATGAAATACCTTCTCCTTACTGTGCCTTTAAGGTCTTAAAGTTTCCTATTTCCTGTTCTTTTGATGAGTCATTAACTTCTAATGCTCGTCTCTGGAATTATTACTTAAAATGATTTCCCTAAAAACAGGAGATGGAGAGCTTCATAGGGCCTGTGTCTTACGGCCTTTTCTCTTTAAATTCTCTATAGTCAAATTGCTGTCAGTGAAGCCCAGGAGTAGCGATAGCAGGGAGATGAAAGTACAGGGAAGATGTTAAAGAGAACTAATTTAAAAATAAAGGAAGAAAAACAGAATGCCTTGGATCTGACAGCAAGCTCTGCATGCATTTTACGAGTGGAGATTTTTATTAAAGGTTTTAATTGTACCGTATGCACAATCACCACGCGGCGTTATTATGGAGCTTAAGGAGAAGACTTTTGAGATCTGCACAGTTCCACAGAGCCATGGAATCACAGAATCACCGAGGCTGTTTCTTGCTGTGAAGCAGGACTGGAAGGCTCTGCAAACCAGCTTTTTTTGTTTTCTTCATTGTTGGTTTTTTTGGAGGGGGGTTGGTCAGATTTTGGGTTCAGCCTACAGTCAAACCATAAAATCTCAACACTGCTATGAGGACTGAATTACAGCATTGCCATCACACAATTACAAGCCTTTGTGAAAGGCTTGCTTTGCAACCTTGCTGTTAGCCTCTACTTTTGGGTAGAGAGACTGAGGCAAGAGGAACAAGCGTGATGCGCAGAGCGAGCAAGTCTGCTCTTGGCTGGGATCAAGAAATACGCAGACACCAGGAACGTAAACCACAAGCTGGCGAAAGAGGATTTTCTTCTTGTTATTAAGTTTGCATTTTTGAGAACTCCATGGAAATGGAGCATTGAGTTTGTATGGGGTAGTGCTGTAGCTGGACCATGTTGTCTGTTGCTAGGCTTGTAATTAGTTAATGTAACTTTCTGACAGCGCAGAAGTGCCCTAGGTCCACACAGGGCTTTTATTTGTTTGTTTTTTAACCTCCAGTGAGACTGTTCAGTTCCCTTTTCTAGTGCAGCCTAAAAGCTGGTGTTATTTAACAACCCAAAGTAGAAAAAAATAGCCTTAGGGTATTCCAGCATATTCTAGTCATCACCCAGTTATGTTATCTATAACCTTGGGTTGACACGAGATCCTTAGCTGGAAGTCTGTAAATAAATATGGAGCATTGCTGCATAGGGTCCTGAGCCTGCAACCTGATGGATAAGGTTGGAGCTTCCTCTGTTTGTGGGTCTCCATGGGGCGGGCAGGCAGGGCATTGTCGGCCCTGTCCTTTCTATCCTCCCTTGCACTTGCTGGGGCCAAATCTCCTCAGGATTTTGCATTGTTTTGCTGAGCAGAAGTGACCCCGAGCATCTTCTGCCAGCAGGACCTGCATTCCCTGCAAGCCTGACAAAAGCAGCAGTCTCGCTGAGCCAGGCAGTTACCACGTAGGCCTTCCTCACTGCCATTTACTTCACCCTCTTCTCCCCGTGCTCAGTAGATGGATTCCAGCTGCATTTCCCACTCCCACGCAACAATAAAGCGGGCGAGAAAATGAGTCATGTAGTGTATGTCGTGCTGCCTCGTTGAATGGAAAAAGATGGAGAGGAAACTTCAGAAGGGTCCAACCACCACAACACAGTGTCCTGGAAAACAGTCTTTCCCTTTGGGAAGCCATGTGTGCCCTGGGAGCTGCTGATCTGCTCCCCTATGTCCTGCCTTGTTCTGCATGAGCAGCTTCCATGGCTCTCCTTTGTCTTCATTTTCTTCTTCTGTTTGAATTCCAAGAACAGGAACGTGTTCATACTTCCTGTCAGCGACTGTGTCTGCACAACCTTCATTAAAGTATCCATATGCTGTTTCCTCATTAGACAGGTTTTTCAGCATCTCATTAAATGTGCACATAAATGTGCCTTATCCCTTCCCACCTTAAAAAGTTACTGTGACACTACAGCTGTAAGCCACCTTACTACACAAACAAGGGCATTATCCTATCCACAGTTGCTTTAAAAGTGTATTTTCAATCAGTTTTCACCATATTACCCATTGGCACACTGATTTTTTGTTCAAGCAATGTTTAGGTGTTGTACTAAGGAACATGTTTTAGTGGGGAAATGAAATGGTGGTGGTAGGTGGACGGTTGGACTGAGTGATCTCAGACAACTTTTCCAACCCTTGTGATTCTGTGATTCTGTGCTGGTTCAGACGTTCACACATCAGCTCAGGGTGAATCCTGCAGCTGCTGTCTCTGCCACCATTGCTGGAGCTTTAAAATTTCTGGCAAGGATTTCTTCTGCCCAGCTGACGTAAATCTTTTATTTCCATTTTAACCCTTATCCTCAGTGCCTGTGGCTGGAGCACAGCCTGGGGAGAAGCGTCTGTGTTGAACATCAGAGCTGCTTGTCCTGTCTGGTTCGGCCTCATCCTGGAGATATCACTTAATGAGACCTAAGAAATATTGTCTCACTTATGTATCCTCTGATCTCAGTTAAAAGACAAGAACCCCATGTGAGATTGCAGTTTTGTATGCCCCAGAAAATATCCGGTATGGTGAAAACAGGTCTCATTATCTGAAGGTTTTTAAAGTATGTTTTAATGAATGTGATTTTTAAAATTCTGTCTCTGAGTAAGAAAGTGATAATCCCAAACATGAGGAGCTGGGAGCCAAGGCTGAGCTTCCTAATTCAGGGATTTGGAAGAGAAAGATGCTGGGCAGCTTGTGGAGCAGGAGGGATAAGGCAGTGTGGTGCAGGCACTGAAACCAAGAAAAACAATAGACAACATGCAGGCCTGTTAATAACTTCATTAGCATTCATGTAAAGCATTAAATAAACAAATGCATTTACAATCCTGTAAGCCCTAATATTACTAACCCCTACCATTTATCTAGCGTGTTTCTGCAGGGGCAGATCATAGCAGAGGCTAATTGACTGCTTTCTGGCTCTGGCAGCCTCTCCTCCCATTCTTTTAGAGATTGGGAAATGGAGTCACATGGAGTTTGGTCAGGCAGCGAAGGGCAGTCAGTACTGCAGCAAGAATCAACACTGAGGAAGCAGCAGCTAGAAGGACGGCCCGCTCCTTCCCCTTTTCCACTTAGATACAGCTTCTTGATGCTGCCTGAAGGCTCGCTGGTTGGATCTCGTGAGTTTTAAATGCCTGCTAGCAACAGATTTTAAACAAAAAGCAAATTTGACCAAAATGCTGCCTTAGGGTTGCTCATCTTTTGTAGCAGTCTTTCAGTGGCTTGTACTAGGTGCTGTCTGGTTACCTGTGATCACTGGCTATACAACCTGTCTTCATTCTTTCCCTCTAACTAATGAACTGTAAACTGAATGAGGGATTCTTCCCCACCTGAAAAGATTTTTTAATGCATTTGTGGGGGGTTTTGTAAGCTACTCTGGGCTTGCTTTGGTTTGTCTTTGATTCTCTCTGGACTGCACGTGCTGGATGACAAACTACCATGAGTGAACTCCTGAGTGAACTCATGGGGGTGAACCACTCCAAACCAGGTTGAAGTCAGCTGAAGTCAGTTGGGTTTCCAACTGTGCTAATGAACGTGGGCCTAATTTAGTTGGACACCTGTAACTGTTCCCCTCCAGGTGTGTGTGACGATGTCCTTGCAGTGATACACAAGCTGTAGCCTCAAGCAGAAAGCAGTATTTATTTGTTTTACACAAAGGAAAGCATTTGAACAAAGCATTAAAACTAAAAGCCTTGAAAAATTTCTTAGAACTTTGTTAATTCCCTCAGCCCAGCTGGAGTAGTCTTCTTGTGCTCAGTTACTCAAAGGTGATGATGCTCACATACATTTATCTGTGTAGCACCAGGGCAGCATTTGTCCATCTTGCTCACCTTTAATTCAGAATTCAGCACAAGAGTGAATCTTTCTATTACATTTGGTGCAAGGGGAGACTGTAAAACAGGTAGCTTTCTTTCCATGGTTCCTCAAGAAACTATTTACTGATGTTTCATTTCCTGCCTATTTCTCCACTTACTGTGCCTGTATTATTAACCTGCCCGGATGCAGTGGTTACATCCGATAACCTGAGGGGCACATCTGCCTTTCATTAAAATGTAACACCCATCACTGTCATTGCCAGCCATGTCATCTTACCAGCTGGGTTGCCATAAATTGCTGTGAAATGCATGCAGCCTTAACCAGCAGTGAGGAGCACATAACTTAACCATGGAGCCGCTAACCATCTCAATAAATCTGAACTCGCTCTTTGCTGGAGACGCTTCAGGGAAAGTGGCAGCGGTTCCTCTGGTCCCATTATCCCACATGGTCACAGTGATGCAAAGGGTGAGTAGAGCAGGTCTGTGGGGGGGATGGCTCTGCCCTGTGCTGTGCTTCGCCCTCGGTGGCTGGGAACCTGCGTCTCATGTCAAACAAACAGCAAAGCACTGTCAGGCAGCTGGGTTTGCAGCCAGAGTGCCCAGCATCCTTGTTCGGGGCCGTCATTAAAAGATTTCATGAAACAGCCTTAAAAATGAAAAGTTTCCTTTCTGAAAGAGGGAGAGATAATTGAACTCATTGATTTGTTTCACGGTTTGTTTGCCCTTTCATTCCCTTCCTGAGGTGCTGTTTGTTGAGGAATGTCTCCAATTGCCAGAAAGACAGTGGGGTGTCTAATATTTCCCCGGCAGCTCTCCTTTCAGCCAGAGCAGAGTACTGTGGCAAGCCTCCGATATGAATTTTTAATGCAGAACTTTATAACATAGCCCTTGCAGCACGGCTGCACTACTCTCTTGAGCTTTCAGATTTAATGCTCTGATGAACAGAGCACAGACTTGGGGCATTCGACAGCAGTCAGAATTAACCCCTACATTTCTGACTGTTGTAGCAGTTAATTTCCCTGTAGATTAATACAGCCGTGGGTGGAATGATTCCAGATACTTCTGCATTGGAAGAGTAACAGAACAACTTGGAATTTGACTCCAGAAGTTATCTGTGATGCATATTTTTAGCCTTCTCCCTCTTCCTCTAACAAAAAGAATTTCTAAGGCTATTTACTTTCCCTCGGCTCAACAGTAATGCAGTCATTCTATGTTGGGTATATGGGCACTGTGCTGCCTGGTGTCTGATCTCTGATAAAGACTTACTCTGGATGCCCAAAAAGGGCAAGAAACTGAAATAGCTTTATAATGCATGGCTGTAGATTAATTTACTGTGGGAATGTTCTTCCAGATCATTTTGTTGCAATCCTGGTAAACCTGAATCATTCTCCCATACTATTCATGCCACTGCGCCCGCTGCTCATCAGCGTTTCTAAATCATTCCTTTACTTATTAAACAGTACCCGTCCTGCTGTATTATCAGGGGGAATATTCCTCTCCAAATCCTGTAAAGTCTGTTTGCACAGCCTTTGGGGTGTTTGTAGACAGCTCTTTTGGCAGCAGATCATGTCACAGCCCGGCCTGGCCTTTCGGGGACCTTGGCAGGATTTTGTCGAGAGAAGAATGCTGCGTTTGTAGCTTTAACTTTGATAATGGAAAAGAAGTTTGATGTATTTAAATTGCGATAGAACTGATGTAAGCCGGAGAGAATTGGATGGGACGCAGAACATGTGGAGGTGTTAATGGCCTTTGGGAGAAGGGCTTAGGAAGGAGTTTGTGCTCTGGTGATGTTAAGCCATTTGCCTTAAGCCCTTGCGAATGAAACATGCGAGTTGCCCTCAACTGATACCACAGAAGTACATTTACACTTTTTAATCGTAAATCAGCGTCTGTGCTCTGGTGAGACGTGTACGTGTTTATTTCAGATGAAGGTCTTTTAAGCAGCTTGTCTTATTGATTACAGGCCCAAGATTGTCTTTACTTCTCCCACTGTTACTACTGACTCATGAGATTAAGGTTTTCAAAGCTTGTTGCTAAATGCAGAGAACTGCCATCGTTTCATTCAGTAGATCCGGGCGCCTATTAACTTGTATTACAAAGCCTTGTGTTTTGATAGGAAGTTCAAGACTTGGGAAAAGACACTGCTGCTCTCATTACTGTACTGGTAATGAGCTCCTACCTCGTATTTTTGTTGTGTCAAGCCTGCTACCTAAAACATGTCTGATGACTCAGTTTTGGGTAAGGCACATGGGGTAAGGCAGGGCTTTATGAACATGGATGGTCTTTCAGTCCTTGGATAGGAAAGTGGAAGTGCAGTTCTGATGCTTGCACTGTAGCCTGTAAAAATAAATGTACATAAATAGAAGAAAATAAACGCGCTGGCTGACCATT
Organism: Bambusicola thoracicus; assembly: GCA_002909625.1. Taxonomy (NCBI): domain Eukaryota; kingdom Metazoa; phylum Chordata; class Aves; order Galliformes; family Phasianidae; genus Bambusicola; species Bambusicola thoracicus. The sequence goes on from PPHD01002870.1 coordinate 17,548, forward strand.
CATTTGAACAGTGCCGTCCATCCATTAGGTCATTCTGTGATGAATGGCAATATTCTTTCCCGCAGACCGCACCAGATGAAGAAGATGCATGTGACGTCTGTTGTAGTGCTGCAGTGCCCCTGGCTGCCCCACCGCGTGGGCATTTTGCCTCACTTCAGTGGGTGACTTTAAGCGTTAACAGCGTTTGTTATTCTTTTACCTGTGTGATGCTTTGATGTGGGAGTCTGTTGCTTTTACTGAGTCGAAGTGGAAACGTTTATTTAATGAGTTGTAGCAAATTCTGATGTGCGCAGTGGTAAGGTTGAGGAGCATGACTCAGAGGAAGGAAAAAGATCAACAAATTCAGTGCCTTTGACTGTTCTAAAAAGTTCTTTGCCACCGTCCTTCCTATGTGGGGGAAGGGAACAAAGGCTGCAGAGGACGAGAGGCAGAGTCTCCTGTCCCAAATCCCGGTGGTGCCGCTGCCCAATGCTCACTCTCTTGACCTCAATTCAAGCAATAGGCAGAGGGGCTTCAAGAGCCTCCCAGCTTTCAGTGCTGCTCACTTTCTGTGGCTTTGAAGTTTGTCTGGGTGGCCCGGATGATCTTTTCCTGGTACTGACCCAAGATAAATCTTTGATTGATTTTTATTTTTTTTATTTGCATCTGATCTGAGAAAATTGGCTGCTGTAAGTTATTCTCTTTAATTAAAGATCTTGAAGTTGAGATATGCAGGATCTGAATTGGGGGATACAGAATGTGTGTCTGGACTTCTTACACTGGGGAAGCGAGGATGATGGCTCCAACTGGGGGCTCCTAGCCAGAATTAATACAAGTTCCACTTCTAGAATGCACGTAAGTTACTTGAATGGCTAATACTTTTAGGACAGAGGTTGAAATAATTAAATTGCAGCCAAGTGCGTGGTGTAAGTGTCTTTGAAGATCACAGGAAGAAAGCATTCCTCAGTAACATACAGCAGCACTTGTAATAACTTCGCAGTCCCGGGTTGTTTCAGATTTGTGGAGCCAGTAGGGAAATGTGCATTAGCATTGCAACTTGCCATCTGAGTGTGACAACAAACAGCTCCTGCTATGTGAATGCTAACAACTGACAAGGCATTGGCTGTAGCCGTTTGCCAGTTTAATGGCTTAAGCAGCTTAGTTTTAATTAAACAGTGGCTTCTGTGTATGGTATCAGAGAAATTAATGTTCTGCTTACAGCTCAGTTGTTTACCGTTGTCCCCAACTTGCTGAAGATACCGAGTTGCTCTGTGTTAGCCTTCAGCTTGTGCAGCGTCTGCCATTTCATTGCAAGCTGTGTAACAAAGGGGTGTGGGTGAGCCCTGGTGCGTGAGTTAATTGCTAACGGAGCACGGCCTTGGTGGCAGCAGTGCCTGTGCAGGCAGAGCTCCATGCAGGGGCTGCAGCTCCGGGTGCGTCCCGTCCCAGAAATGTGCACACTGCAGATCCTTCATCCCTGTAGGGCAGCAGCCGGAGCTGTGTGGGAGATGGGAGCGCAGAGCTGAGGGCTTGTGATAAAGAGGTGAGGTCCTTGCCTCCTGTCAGGAGGCGCACCTACCATGAAGTGGCTGTAGTAGAAGGAGGGTTGCTTGTTGTTGCTGTTATAGCTGGAATTAATTTGAGGTATACCACCAGGAGAAAAAAAAAGTCATGTCCTTTGCATGTCACCACCTGGTACCTGGATAGCAGGCAGCAGCTCGGTGGGCCGGAGGTGATAACCCTGTCACTGCTGGGTCTGGGCTGAGGCAGGTTGGTGGCCAGCAGCAGGGAAAGGTCGCGTTGCCAGATACGGTTCCTTTTCTTAATCACGCTGCTGTTCAACTGATAGCTTTTCAAAAAGAGTTTTTTCTTCTACAAAGAGTACGTGGCGTGGGATCGCTGTGTTCTTTGGCTGATGTTCCTTTCCTTCTCAAAGAGGACGGTGTAACGTGAACTTTGGCACAGCAGATGAAGATTTAGAGCTCGGGCTACTTCAGATTAGGCCTGTAACATCACGCGTAGACAGCTGATTATGAACAGCCTGGATTTCAGCCTTGTTCTTTTCGATTCCTGTTATCAGGCAGTGTCAGCGGCAGCCCTCGTTTCCCTGTTACCTGATCCTTCTGTGTGCTGAAAGCCCTGAGCTCCAAATAAGTCACATTACCCCACAGGAATGTTTCCATCTTCTGGGCTTTTTTTCCTTCTCCTTTCCTTTCCCTCCGGTCCTTCAGTCCTGTGAGAAACCTGGAGCCCGCGTGGCAGCACACACACAGTGTGTGGTTCTGGTGGTACCCTGGGGTCAGCAAGGAGGTGAGCAGGGTTTTCTGGTGCTGAAGAGGTAATGAAAATCCGTAACGCACGAGGTTTAGTTCAGGTTGTGCTTACTGGGACAAGTGTTTCACATCTTGAACTAGAACCTCTTGAGACTGACATAGCCTGGCATTGTCTTGATTTATTTAATCACATTTACATGAAATCAGATATATTCATCGACAGAGAACATTGTGAGCAAATTGAATGAAAGCATTACTCAACAGAATTCCTTTCTTTGATAATAGGAAATATCCAGTGAGTTTCAGCTAGCAGAGCTGCTGCCTGTAGCTCAGTAGCAGACCATCCACGAAGGAAATGAGGGCCAGACAGCTCCTGCTAACTGTGGCTTCTGCTAATTCCCTGCTTGATAAATCCACGTCCGGAGCTCCAGCCAGCGCGTCTGAGGGACATTGCTCATTAGCCAGCAGCATTGGGAAGTTCCTAACCAGGGGCAGGAAGGAGTGACCTGCATTGCTGCTTGTGTAGGAAGATAAGTGATGGTCTCCATTTGGGCATGTTTGGAGACGAATGGCTTCAGCGCTCTGTTGCAGATGGGGGGATGCTGAGCTGTCCTGCAGCTGTTGTGCACTCATTGGCACTGCAGTAACGCTCCATAGGGTGACTTCAACCAGCAACTGGTGGCTACTCTATTAGATGCACACCAGCTTCTTCTAGTTGAACAAAATCAGCATTACAATAGTAACTAACAAGACATACCTTGGGGAAATGGATTGATTTCATGCTCGTGTTTCAGTAATTCTCTGGGGGAAGTGCTGATTGTTTATCAAAGCAGAATTGAGGGGTGTGGATTGAGGTATTATTTGTGACTGTGCTGTCACAAAATGTGCACACAGGATGGCACGTAGTAACTAACCTGCAGAGCTCTGTCAGTTCTTCCAGCTGGTACTCAATTAAATTTATCTGTAATCTTTCTGTATGGCTGCCTGTTTGGAAATAAGCCGATCAGCGACTTTGTGTGTGAATTAAAAACTATCTCATCCTTCTCAGAAGTATAAAGATGCGGTGGTTTTCCTCTGGCCATGCAGGTCTGTGGAGTTCCCAGATTGTACATTATTGGTCTTTCCATCGCCTTGGCAAATGATGGAGATCTTGTTGCCAGTCACAAAAGGAAGACAATACAATAGACTTTCTCAATGTTGTGTGCTTCAGAGTTTCTGTTACAAAACAGTTTATCCTTATTTTCCAGAGCTATCTACATTTAAGGGCTTTGTTTTGCACACTGTTACGAATACATTTGCTGCGTGCATTAGTCATTTACAGTACTTAGATCCTGTAACTATTAAATTGTTAACATTTGGAGCCAGCTATAATTATCTTTTAGTATTATTATTTTTAATGGCCATGGTGCTTTCTTTCCTCTCTAGCTTTCCTAAACATTTGAGGGATCTCTAAGGTATCTGTTACACTGCAGTCACGCTGTTTGATTTCTGTTTATCGTGCTTGTTTTCTTATCTTTCTGAAATACTGCGACCGCTGAGAACTTCTAGTCTGCATGCAGTGTTTTGTTCTCTTGAATGTCTTAAATGAACATCCCAGAACAAAGTGTACCTTAAAGGTATGGCCACGCAGAATCCCATCTTCCCTGACCTCTTAGCATTCAGTGCCTGCAGAGCTGCCATCACTGAGCAGAGCGGCTCTAGAAACCCAATGCAAATACCCACCGACATAAATACGTGTTGCTTCCGATACCAAAACCTGTCTGAGAAGTGGACGGTACCAATCTGATCACCGGCCATTCTGCTACGCAGTCTTTTTGGTTTTATGCTGTAGTTAGTTCCAGTTAGGAATATGGGTTTTTCTTTGACTTCTGCTTAAAAGCCTGAATGGGCTGTGAGCAAATCACTGAGGAGTTGTTGTTTTCTAATTGCTTTTTTGATTTTTCTTTATCTGAAACCATAAAAGCCAGAAGTGCTCGATTTCAGAGCTAACTGCACTCCTTTTTGCAGTGTACGTTGGTTGATGGGAGAGGTGGAGGGACAGACAGATGGACGATGGCACTGATGATTCCTTTGTTCACATCTGGGGGACTGCTCACAGACCAGCATTTCTCTGAGCTGTTAATTACGGCCCCGTGGGTTTGGGCCGCGGTGCAAGGCCCTCCGCTGCGGTGCTACTGAGCGAGCTCTGCGTTGAATGTCTCCATCAGTGACCTGCAGTGTGTTCTGCAAATTCCTGGAATTCCTCTGCTTATTGCTAAGAGGTCACAAAAATAACTGTGAAAAGCAACCAGTCACTAAGTGCAAATGTGCTATGCTAACACTTCATCCTTGGATGGAAAACTGAAGGTAATCAGAAGATTGAGGAGGCTGGAAGCAGTACTGTAGATCCTCTGGTGTATCAGTTTTAGCTGGGATTCTTTCAGAACCTCTCGTGATCCTCTGACCCCTCTGGATAATTCCATATAACAGCAGTGACTTTCTTTCCTTTCCCAATTCATCAGCCTGTCACAGCTGTTGGTGTAGTTTCAAATACGTGAATCCATCACACTGACTGTGTTGGACCAGCTTGATGCAGCAGAAGAGCATTGCAGCACGGGGCTTGTAACCGATGATGGGTGTACTTTCACCCTCTCTGAAAGGCAGTGGCCACTAAATACAGCCAAGTGAGCTGTTTTGGATTATGTAACACCTCTATCCGCCCGCACTCTGATTAAATAATCTATTTTCTTGGCAAAGGAGTAGGACTTAATTTTCTGTTATTGATCAAAACCATATTTGAGCTGTGATACCCATGACTTATTTGTCTTGCTGTCTGCTGGATTGATTTTTATCACTGCATTGGCGGCGGTGCCGAGGTGGGATGTTAGCACAGAGCCACGCCGGGTGCTTGCAGTGCTCACCCAGGTCACCGTTCAACAGCCTCTGTGTTTGATAAACGCGTGCACATAGTATGCGAGCCTTGCCCTTTCTCTTGCATCTTTATTACCATTTCTATGGTAATCTATTGTCTGATATCTGTACTAACTAAACTTCAGTAAATAACCTCTCTTTCCCCCACATTTTTTGGAGTTAGTTCCTGTTTGCTCATCTCTTCTGCCTTAAGTTGCCAGCGAGTCTGGCCCTATCCTCTCTGTTTGTTTAACAAACACTTCAGGAGCACAGTAAGGTTCCCTGAATTACTGATTTACTGCTTAATGCCATACAAGGAGCTAAGCCTAGGGAAAACAGAGGAAGACTAGATACACTTTGTTTGGAAAGTTTAAAACTCTTACATATACAGTGCAAGAGCTTGCACAAAATGTCCAGTGTTAAAAAGAAGGGGAAATTACCCAGCTGTGTAACTGTGCCCTTGTACATGCACGTGCAACAGGGAAGCACCCGATTGGTCCCAGCAGACCGAGACAGACAGGCTGCATCTTTGCAGCCACTGTGTCCCCATAGCATCCCATCAGGCATGCACCCTGGCATGCAGATGCATCCCAGCTCACATCCAACCCATGGGGCCAGCTGGGCAGCTTACGGACCAGCCAGCTCACCAGGTGAGGGTCTGAGTGCTGCCAGCTTAGTCGTGAACTGGTCTTGTGACTCCAAGGCACGCTGGCTAACAGAGTTAACAGGAAGGATGGGTTTTGTCCGCTGGAGAGGTTTGTGACATCAGTGTCTGTCTGGATGTAGCAGAGTGGTTGAGGAGCTACCATTAGCAACAGAAGACTATTTCCAGTTCAAACGTCAGTTCTGTGGAAATACTAAACCTGTTACATAAAAGGTTGAAACAGAATAATCAAACAGTTCTGTACCACAGCCTACAATAGTTGTCAGGCCCGGAGCTATTTCACTTCTGCAGGTTTTTTAAAGGCTATCAGCTGTTGAAAGGGAAATGGAGAACGGGAAAAGCACTTCTGCAAATAAAATTGTAAGAGGTTAAATTAGGAAATACGTCAGTGTTGCCCTCCAAGGGCCTGCAGTAGTACCCAGTGTTGTTGGTTTTTACCAGCAGTTATTTTAAGTAATTTCTTTGTCTAGTTTTGCTTCTGTGTAGACAGGCGCTCTGTCAGTCATATCAGTGAGCATCTCTTACCATACAACGCAACTGAAGGCTTAAGTTAGAAGAAGACAGAGCAGCTTTTATGTATTCAGCAAAGATGTAAAAATACTATATGCCAGCTGCTCTGCTGGTCCCAGAAACTGGTGTGAAGCTGTGTTGCTTCGTTCCCACACAGCAGCTAATTGGGGCCAGCCTGCCCGTCAGCAGCTCCTGGGGAAGTGCAGGCTGAGGCTGCTTCTCAGGATGCCCCACTGGGGTGAGAGCAGGGCTGGAGCAGGGCAGGGGAAGCGAGGCAGGCAGCGCTTTCATCTGGAGACTGGGAGGTTGTTCTGTGTCTCAGGTGATGGGTTTCCCTTAAGTACTAATGAGCTGTGCTTGTGCTGATTTAGGCAGTACCTGCCTTTTCTCCTTGCTCCTGTTCGCTTTCTGTGTTCAGCGTCTTTCCTTTCCCTCCGTTGTTTCTTTCTGCTTGGTTTTTTTTTTTGTGGGTTTTGTTTGTTGTTGTCTTGCAGCTTTGTCACTCAGGTCAGCAAGATTCGTGCTACTGATAGCAATAAACTGAAACTGCAGAACAGTGGCATAACTGCAGTCTGACAGAAGTAGTGCTTCCTTTCAGAACAAAGCTGGAACAAATTGGGAAGAGAGAAAACTCTGTTTGTAATTGGATACGTTATTGTAAAGATAGCAATCATCCCGGTTGTTAATCTTCAGCATAGCTCATGGGAAAGGTAAAGCCTGCTCGAAATGTGCAGTATAACACATCCCCCATTGTGGCTTATGCTATTTTCAGCCCATTTATTGGATAGGAGGACATCAGTTGCCTTTATCCGAGACCATGTAATGCAGTTTTCTTCAATAGCCAGAAGGAAATACTTGTTTCAGTAGCTTGCAGAGAATAGGCACATCACCTATATTCACTTCTACAGCCAAGAGCACTAATGCATTCAAATACATCTCCCACATGAGTGCTGTGTTGCTGCAGTCAACATTTAGCCTTTCTTGTGCACAAAGAGCACATCCTTTAGTTACCTTAAGGAAAAAGGAAAAAAAAAATAAGGTGTATTTTCATACAGATTCTATAAGTGAATAATTTTTTGTTCTTGTTGTGCTTATTGGTAAAGCAACGTCCAGATGCTATGGGAGCAGTTGACCAGATAGGGAAGTGGGACAGTAGCATATTTGGGTACCTGTTAGTAAATGCTTGAGGGGATACAGAAGGAGCACGTTAAGCCTGACTGGATGTGTTTTATCTTGTTTCATGCCAGCAGATCCTTCGAAAGGCCATAGGATGCTGTTGTAGTCCTCGCAGTGCCAATTACCAAAGTCAGGTGTAATAGAATAGAGGGAACTGATTGAGACAGGTGTGCCTTTCTCTTCTTTCGTCCGTTATATTTACCCTAATAGTTGTTCAGGCCACTGGAAAATTACTGTTCTCCATAAGGTAGGAGCTGATGTTCTGTCATCGCCACAGTGGTAAACAGTAATTTTCCCTTGATATATGCCTGTGGAGTGACACGCGTACATAAAACTGCCTCGCTGTCCTGTTTTATTTTCAAACTGATTTAAATCTGTTTCGCTGAATATAGACTGAGTTAAAGAAAAGCTTTTTATAGATCCTCACGGTGATGGATAAAGGCACAAAATAAATAAGTGGAGAAATTAATCGTGGTCTGTATTTTCCAAATTACTGAGCATCCCAGCTCCTTTTGCAGTGCAGGGCAGGAGATGCTGAGTCTCTGAAGGAAGCTCCTGAGGATGAATCTGGTACGTTGCTATAGTAAAAACTGTGAACGGGGTCCAACTTTTGAGGCTATTTTTGTTTGGAAGCAAACAAACATACAGAAATATGTGATGTTAGCATTCATAGAGAATGAGAGAAGATTGTCCGTGTTGTGATTTTTAACTATTCAGAGCCTAGCCGTTGTTCAGATGCACATGATGATTCTGGCAAAAAAACAAAGGAAAAGCAAAAAAAACCAACCCATCAGCAGCACTGAGTCCCTGTCCTTGCCCAGGTCATTTCACATACTGTACCTCCGGGGACATTATTGAGTTAAAACATTTGTGTGTATATTTAGAGGATCTTCAGTCAAAGCACAGACTATTCTTCCTGCTGATTCTTCAGGGTTTAAAATACATCATTCCCTTAAAAAGGAATGATACTTAGGATGGCTCCAATTAAGGCATCTGATTTTGGATATGTGATCTGTTTTAACTCCATCAGTAAAAATAAGTGGATGTTGCAGGTGCTTTATTTCCAGAATCACATGATGTCCACCACTGTTACTGTTAGGTATTTGAAGAAACAACTATGAAACAGCTTATGCAAGTTGTAGAGCAGCATAGGTAATCAGTTACTGCTCTTTAAGGAAGTTTTCATTTTGTATTTGTTAGCTCTTTTTCAAGCAGAAGCAAAACTGGCAATTTCTGCCATGGTGCAGAGGGAACAGAGCAGAACAGCCAGCCCTAGCACTGCAGGAGCACAGCTTTCAGCCCCGCTTCCTGAGGAAACAGAGCTTCCATGGCCTTGTGGTCTGCTTTACTGCCAACCTGCTGGGTGCTCAGCATGCAGTTGGTCAGCTAACCTCCTAAATTAACTTGTGATTGACTTCAGTGGAAATTAACAGCATTAAAGATCCCCAGGATAGGGAGCTCTGGTGTCTCTGGTAGGAATTGGGCAGCAGACAAATCAGCCATGTGAGTGGAGGGCTGCACTTGGAGAGCAGCAGCTGCCCGTGCACTTGCTGGTTGAGCAGCCATGTCCATGTTGCTGGAAAGCATCCATACTCTGTACTGCCATTTGTGAGCAGGGAAGGGAGGAGATGACATTTAGGAGACAAGGGAGTGACCTAGAAATATTGTAGGAGGATGTAGCACTGGGGGGCAGCTACAAAGTGCAGATGGGACAGCTGATACTATTACAATAGATACTGTCCAAACAACACTATAGGAACAATCGATAGGAAACAGTGCTTTGTTTGTATTTAGGCTTACGGGAGAATGTGCTATTTTAGCCACTGACTCAGCTCTGCGTAGGGCATCACCAGGAACAGCGTGTCAGGTAAAACTCTTGGCCTACTGAATCTCATTTTGCATTAGTTCTGACTTGCTGCTTTCTACTGAGGATTTTGCTCACTGTAGGAATCCTGTAGATTCCAAATCATGAAAATGCATGAGAATGCACACATCTCCACTTCAGAGGCCGTTCCTTGCTCTCTTCCATCAGGCCAATGCAAAGCGCCTTCTTGGATCAAGCCAGTATTGACCAATTCTTGTAAAATATTGCACAAATGGTTGCCGGTCTGTTTAATTCTTTAACAAATTAACTGACGTTGAAAGCTCTGTGAACAGACTGCAGAAATGGCCAAATCCTGGCAATGGGAATAGACAGCTGGTGGGTGAGAGCGGACCTGGAGCTTTAGAAGTCCCACTGATTTGCAGGACGTGTTCTGGAAGTTGGTGAAGTTCATGGCAGGTGGGAAGGTGTTCAGGTTTCTGAGCCTAGGAGCAGGTTGGATCAAGTTGCCATTAAGAAGAAAGCCACTTCCCAAAATGGCTTGCAAAGGACCACAAACCCATTAGTGGAGTAAGTGGGCAAGAAAGGTGTCTTTTGCATTGTCCGGCATGAGATGCGCTTTCCTTCTGCTTCCATTGGGACAAAAAGAAAGTGAGGGGATGGAGAAGATGGAGAACGGTGAGGAGCTGGCTTTGTTCACGAGGAGAGCAGATTTATCATAGAAGGACCTCTATTCAAAGCTCATGTTTGAATCTTTGGGAAATAGTGATTGTCTTATCAAATCAAAATGCAGACTGCGCCCAGAAGAGCCAAAATGAGTACAATGCAAGGACCATAAGGTTTAATAATGATGCCATCTTCATGTGATTAATAAGACTGCTGATTTCCCACATCTTACCAGCCGACTGTAACTCTGCTTTGTGTATCTGTTATCTCCATTTTGTGTTGTAGTGCGGGTAGATAAATGAAATACCATGGAGGCAACAGGAAACAAAACAAAAGTAATCAAACATGTTTATCGCTAGAGCATTAAAATGGCTGCTCTGGCAGACACCAGATGAATTATGCAATACATAACTTAATTCTCTGGGCCACAGATGTTTCATTTTTCCTGCAAGAAGATGATTGAACCTTGAATGACAGTTTCAGGCGGTCTTTGATTGCTCTGTGGGTCACATGCTTGATATGACCTGCATTTGAGTTGCTTTCTACATGCTGTTGCTTTATAAAACATGTAAAATTGACATCATGTTGGCTGCTCAAGGCCAAGTCAGGAGTAATTCCATGCTTTTGATATGCTTTGTGTGTGAGTGAAGCGGAGGGAAGGATGCCTGTGTTTAAATTCTGATGTGTTATTGAATCAACTGGAGTCAGAAGGGGGGAATTGCAGCAGGCTCTTTCAATTTGTGATAGGAGGCACTAGGAAATACAGAGTTTGTCATATCTGTGTCATCTGGTATTGTTAGAAAATCCTCAGAGCTGTAGTATTGCATCAGGCAGTGACTCCTGCTGCCCAGGGCACAGCGCAGTGCAGATTGGCGGTGGCGGGGAGGGCAGGTAGGAATGTTGGTTAGTCTAAATCAGCACCTCTGAGCACAAATGTGCCTCACGTTCTGAACCGGGAGATTGGGTTCCTCACCTTGAGGACTTCATCCTGTAAATTTGATGGATTTGTACTGATTCTGGTGCAGCATGTCAGTCTCAGTATACGTGTCTCTGGGTACTAATGCAGGTCGTATTGAGGTGCAGATACATCCAAAATTAAACGTCCAAAAGGTCTCATTTTCTCCACAGCATCTGAAGGCAGATGTTTGCACCAGAGCTGCATTGCTGAGCTGCCTCTCCTTGCCTACTGGCATTAGAACCTGCAAGAGGACGAGCTCTCACCTCCCACGTGAGGTCTGAGGCTCCTCATCCACTCCCACAGAAGCTGGAAACATTTTTAGATGAGACCGAGCAAGGTCATTTGTTTCTGCAGGTTTCAGGTGCAGACATAACCTCGTGCTACAGCAGCCCTCTTTGAACTCCTCAATGAGCCAAAGGATGGTTACCAGCAACGTGGTGGGAGGGAACCCACAGTAATCCAAATCGGGACACTCCTGATTACTGCTTTTAACATTACTCATGAGGCTCTGTGGGGTAGAGCAAAAATACTTCATGAAGTAGGGCATGAGACTAGGAGGAAAAGGAGATAGATGGCGTTTCTTTTCCTGGTGTCCGTTCCTGTAAGGGGCAGTGCCGTGGCTGGGCACACAACACAAGGGGGACCTGTTGCTGCCGAGAGAAAACCAACATGGTCCTTGAATGAGGGTGTTCAAATGGAGGAATGGGCCGCTAGGGGAGTTCAGCATTCGTGTTGGCTGTGGTACAACATTTATAAATACATAAGAAAATATGATTGTCGCTGAATTAAGAAGCGCACCCTCTATTTATAGGTTGGGTTAGTCCTTAATGCAGCCGGAGCGCCTTCACTCCTCTGCATTCCAGCTGTTGACGTTAAGCATTCTTCTTTGGTGTGGAGAGCGTGCTGAGGTCATGTGTGCTGCGCAGCTATGGGACTCGGGGCTCTGGGATTCCATGAGCTGACATTTTCCTGTTGTATTTAACTGTTTTTTTTTCTCCTTGTGTTTTATTAGTTAGTGTCACTCATACAGTTTCCCTCTGTAAAAATGATGAATAAAACACAGCTGATCTTTAGAAACCGCTCCTATTGTATCACCGCAGTGATGCTGAGTTCTGTTTACTTTTGGCTGCCCCAAAAGTGATGCCCTCTTTTTTTTATTACAACAAAGTGCTGCACAGGTTTTCTTAGAAAGCCGTATATCTACAGACTGAAAGAGGTTTTATTCTACAGGGGCTTATTTTATTTCCTTCTAGCAATCAGGAGTGTTGCATTGCATTGTCCAAATATTGGAGGGTATCTGGAGCTGTAGAAACTTCTGTATAAACTTTTTTTCTGTCTCTGTCAATATTTGATGATCACTTGACATCTTTCCAGCACGTAAGACATCATTTATTTGGAGATTATACCTGCAGCTGATGCAGAGGCAGCTCACAGCACTAACGTGGTATGTTTAATGAGAAGAGTTTGCGTGAGATTTCGGATCATTTCTCAGCTGCAGCGCACTGCGTTGCTGCAAAGCTCCCAACGAGGGGAAACGTGACTTAATCTCCAAGAAACTAAAAGCCTGGGAAGTTGGGTTGGAGTGTCTCTCCCTTTTCCTGGAGGAAGGGTTTGATTCAGCGTGGGATGACAGCCTGGAGGAGTCTGGGCAATGTCCACCGGACAGCCAACTGCTCCCCAGATGGAGCCTGGTGACGTGCTGTGTAATCACCGCAGCACCTGAAACCACCATTTCTTTGATCTCTCAATTTAAAGCCCTCAGTGTTTCACTGCTAAGCAGAGAGAGGATTTTTTTTCTTCCATTGAGTTCCTAGGAAAGGAAACACCCAATTCATTACTAAAGTTGGTGGATTTATGAATCCCTGAACAGAGAAATTCTTTTACGAGAGGCCCGGATTTATATGACATTGGAAAAAGGATTATCTGATCTGAAGGTCCTGAGAGGGTTGCTGTGAAAGAAAATATTAACCTGTAGCTCTTGCAATTTGGAAAGTAGATTTGAGAACTCGGTGCTAAAAAGTGTGCGAGTTCCTGCCTTTGGATGTGCTGCACTGTTAGCTGAAATAAAACGTTTCTTCTTCATTTGTACAGCCTTTGTGTCTTCAGCTTTTGGAGGTGCTGTTAGCAATAAACGTGGATTTATCTAATGTGGGTGTTTATTGCATTAGAATCGTTATGAATTCAGAAAATGCCTGAATTGTGTGTGCAGCAATATTCGTACAGTGTGAGGCATGTAGGATTGGCAGTGGTTTTGTATTGCCTCCTGTGTGAGCTGTTGTAAGGCATTAGGTGTGTTACGTTCCATGTAAGTTGGTCCTGGAAATGAAGGCATCCAGCACAGCATGCTCCATTAGTGGGCACCAAAGAGCAGGAGTTAGATGGGGGAACCTACCAGTAGAGTTCAGAAAGGATCTGGAGTTTGGGTAGGAAATGTCAGCTTTTTTTGCTCAAAGCAAAAACAAAAGTGAGTGCTCCAATGAAGGAATCGTCATCATTGTACTGCAGGCAATTGTGACGTTGTTCAGTGATTCAAAGTTACCTCTTCAACCCTGGAACATTTCCTTGTAGAAATTGCATTGAAGCTTGAAAAAATACAGCGCGCTGCAGTTTCCTTCTGGCCCTCCCCAAAACTTCCCAGTCACTCTTGCCATAACAGAGTGCTGGGTACGGTGCCCCTGATTTGAGGAGGGCAAAGTGCTTCTGCTGAATGCTACGTAATCCTGCCTGGTTCTGCTCCATGGCGATCACAGGTACAGATCAGGTGTGGGATTTTTCTTTCTTTCTTATTAAACATAAATGCACATTAGTTGGAAATGCATGCTTTTAGTTCGAAATGGACTGCGTAAACATTACAGTAATTAGGAGGCTCTCAGAAGCCCTCTGGCTCCGGGCACCGTTTGCTCTGACCAGGAAACTTCCACGTCTTTTAAGAAAGCAAATCTGTGGGAAAAGATGTTGGTTGTTTTTTGCCAAACCAAAACACGAATCTGCCCCGCTGGTGAAGTTTCTTGGCCGCGCCGTTGACTGCCATTCCAGAAGTGTCAGCTGTGTTTTTCAGCTCTTCCATCTATGAGGAATCCAGCAGCAGTTCCCTTCAAGGTTCAGTAGGTTCGAATGTTCGGGGGCTGCAGCCACAAGGTTTGGCATAGCGCTCACTTGTCACGTTGATAAAAACAGGAATTGTTTCTGCCTCTTCAAGCTGGTATCTAAATGAAGGAGTCGGATCAACTGGATTTTAATCATAAAGTCTGCATTCTTCTTGCTTGCAAGTGAATAGCTTCATGGTGTTCAGGGTTTTCATCTGATTTATTTAGAGGAAGAAACTGAGCTGCATCCATTTTACCAGCACTTGAATTTGCTTGCTTGTTATGCTGTTCAAACCTCATCAGTTAGCTTGAGCTTAGAAAGAAAATTGAACCTTTCTGCATTTTTTTACTTCCCGGAACAACTGAGTGGTGGTGTTTCTTCTGGGGGGGTTGGATGGTTTGGTCTTTGTTATTTTTCAGACGACGCGTTAGTTTTGAGGGCTCTTTCATGAATGATACAAGTTTATACCTGGTGAAATCCATGGCTTTTAATGCATTTTGCTTTTCGCTTGAAATGCAGCTGCAGGAGAGGCAATAGTAGGAATTACAGCATGTGGTCGTGCCATGGCAATGGTTGGGATTCCTTTTATTTCTTCTGTTTGTTCCGTAGCTCCAAATGCTTGAACTGAAAATTTGTTGTGCTAAATTCTTCAGGCTGAAAGTGCCGAAACGCAAAACAAACTCTAACACAGACTGAACACACATATTATTTTTGCTGTAACAAAGAGATGATGAAGAATTAGATCAAATTAATGATTATACTATCCTGGAATGAGAAAATGCAGGACAGATAATATGCATTCCTGGGAACAACTTTTACCTACTCTCTTTTTTGTTATCTGTTTCAATGTTAAGAAAGCATCAACCTTGACAAACCCCAGACAAAGCTGGCATTAACCCTGACCATTGTAATGCGGGAATCTGCTCTAAAAGACCATAAATATGGGTTTATTCCACCAGTAGGTTCTCTTGCTACTAATGACCCTCTTTCTCTGTATTCACACAAACAAGGCACTTGGTTTTCTGTTGTTTTCCTTGCCTATAGCTCTTGGGGTGGTGGGGAGGGTGTAGGCCCTTACAAGAGGCCAGGTCGCCTTTGCTTCAGGAGCTGAGAAGGTTAAAAGTAAAACCCTCCAATTTGCGACTCCTCCAAGTGAGTTCATTTCTCTTGGAGTGTCTTTGGTCAGAAATGCAGGATCAGATTTGTTAAACTCAGCCACTGTTCTCTGCAAGGTTCCCATCAGATCTGCAGTGACAACTTGCAGGACAGGCTGCCATCAGTGCTGATTCGTGGTTTTTTTGCTGTCAAACAATTCCACTGAAATGGGAAGGTCTGAAAGCGAGCAAATCTAGTGGATGGTGAACCCCTCACAACTGACCTGTGTGGGCCCCGTCCAGCGAGCCAGAGTGGGGTTCCCTTGTGCCTCACAGGTTTGAGTTCAACCCTGTGCTTTGCAAACAGTCAATCAATGAAGGTTGTTTCTGTGAGCACATAAAAGGGGTGAGAACTGTAATTTATTTTATAATAAATACTATTGCTGAACAAACAGCGCGTATAGCTATTAGAGACTTGCCTCAAAGAAGTGATTTTAGACTGCTGAGTGCCAGCTACCCATGTGGGAGTCGAGCTTTTAAAATGAAAAGGCTGAATTCCTTTTGAAGGCTCTTCTGAACGCTGTTGACACTTGTGCTTGTAAAGAATGCAGAGTAATTTAATTCATTACTTGGCTTGAAGATAACATTTATGGTTGCAGCATTAACCTTGGTAGGTGTGCGGGCTGCTGGGATGGAGAGTCTCTGCTGGGGATTTTTGAGATGCTCCATCCTTGTAGAGGTGTGTGGGGAAGGCTGGGCAGGTGGGTGTGGGGGTAAGAGGGCTTTGGGACCGCCCTGTGTGTGGCTGCAAGGACAAAGGGGCGCTTTGGCCCTTGGCTACAGTCTGACACTCCACCAGGTTCAGTCAGAATTATCTGTGCCTGCTGAAGGGCAGAAATGTCATTTTTATGGCGTGCTGTATCCTCGGTTGCTTTTTTTTTTTTGTAATTGACTGTGTATACCAATGCTGTAATAGAGCTCTTAAATCCTGACCCCGGCCGAAATAGCATCCAAAGACTGGTACTGCTACTTGTGTCTGCTCTAAAGGCCCCGCTGTGAAGGCACGCCTTAAGGTGCTGCTGTG
>PPHD01002871.1:0-19204 GCA_002909625.1 Bambusicola thoracicus
TCAGCATAATATTTTAAAACCAAATCAGTATGTATATTTTAAATGGAATCAGCAAACCTTTTTTATTGAGATTTTTTTTCACTCAAGGGGATTAATTTGCAATGTCCACATAACTGACTGTTCTCCTAGTACATAACATATCTTTTTTTTTTGAAATCTTAATTAAGCACACAGATTCCCTTTTCTATTTTCCATTTTTTCACAGAGACAGAGTTCTGCATAAGCATAAAATAAAACCTGCTATTGGAAGAAGGATAATTTCTGTATCATCTAGTTGAAATTTATTTCCCTGCAGCCTCACAGCACAAGGAAAATGTTCATCTCCAGATCATTCAATCCAATTTAAAAATGTCTTCTCATTTGTTGACACTGCACTTTCTGGGACTATGCCTGAGAAACAATTTTCATATTAATTATAAGTATTGCCATGCAGAAGCTGGACAAATAATTTTTTCAAGGGCTTCACAGAAAGAAATCTTGTTGCAGTTCATAGGTTTGTCTTTCCAAAATGTATGTAGCAAATGATCAATTCTTAATCAGTGAAGTACCTTCTGCACATGAGATACTACCTTTGTCTACAACTTTGCCCACTTTGAGATCCACAAGAGTATTTTCTCCCTTATGCGATTAGAATGAGAGACCACTAAAAACCCACCCTACACTTAACTGAATTATTTCTATTCCTGAGCCTTAGTGAGCAGCAGTAACAGCAGAATGAAGTTTATGCTAGCCTGATTAAAATCTCATTGTTTTTCCATCAGATTTAAGTTCCTTATCACATTTTCCAGAATTTGTCTTTCCTTTTAAATAACCTCCAATGTGATCTGAATGATTCTTCTTTTAGATTTTTCATTACAGGGGCCAGCTTATTAACCTCCATTACAGACTGAGTTATTTTCTTAGTTACATTAAATTAACTGAAGAATATAGAATCACAGAATAGTGTAGGTCAGAAATGAATTTCAAGAACACCATATCCAGCCATCAGTGTGAAATACCAATTCTATCACTAAACCATGTCCCTCTGCAAGCCTTTCAAATTGATCACAAGTTGATTCCAGTACTGAAAATAATCCTACTGTACTTCTTGTTTAACTGCACAACAGAATATCTCTGTCCACTCAAAGCTAGTATTTTTGTATACAGTTTTATGCAACTTCCTGTGCAAATTATGAGTACTCTCTCGAATTTTTTATAACGTTGTGACTTGCTACACTTACTGATTTTTTATTTATGTGCCTGTAATGATCTTTGCATCTCCTTAAATAAAAATAGTTCTGAAAATGTCTGGCTTGGGTCACAGAATATTTAACATAATTTCTTCATGGAAGATAAGTGCAGAAACACAGTGTTTCATGACAGGAAAATCCAATAACTAGGCTACTGATAAAATCAAAGTAAAATCAAAGATCTGTAGAGTCAGTGTTATACAATATCCTGAGTTGGAAGGGTCCCAAAAGGACCACTGGGTCCAACCGCAGCTCCACGCAGCACCACCCAAACCCAAACCCTGTGTCTGAGGGCAGTGCCCAACTACTCCCTGGGGAGCCGTGCCATGCCCATTGCCCGATGGGGCAGACCCTTTCCCCACACACAGCTCCATGCCGTTCCCTCAGGCCTTGTTACTGTTCCAGACAGCAGAGCTCAGCACTGCCTCACTGCTCCCTATGGGAACTGCAGCCACCATGAGGCCTCCCCTCAGCCTCCCATGTTCTGGACTGAGCACAGCCAGGGGCCGCAGCCTCTCCTCATATGTCACGCCTCCTTATCTTTATAGTCTTCCTTTGGATGCCCTCTTATACCAGTTCTGAAGGTAAGACCATATCAGCACAGAACCAAGTGGGACAGCCGCTCCCCTTAACTGCCTGTCAGTGCTTGGCCTGACGCACCTCTGAGTATCTTGGCTGCCAGGGCACAATACAGAATCACAGAATCATAGGAGTTGGAAGGGACCTCTAGAGATCATCCAGTTCCATCTTGATAAAGCAGGCTCCCTACAGTAGGTTTCGTAGGAAAGAATCCAGATGGGTCTTGAATGTCTTCAGAAAATGAGACTCCATAGTCTGTCTGGGCAGCCTGCTCCAGTGCTCTGTCACCCTCAAATCAGTTTTTCTTCATGTACGGATGGAACTTCCTGTGTTCAAGTTTGTGCCTATTGCCACTTGTCCCATCACTGGCACCATAAAAAAAAGAGCCTGGCCCCATCCACTAGACTCCTGCCGGTGAGGTATTTATAAGCTTTGATAAGATAAGATCCCTTCTCATTTATCTCCAGGCTGAATAGACCCAAGTCTCTCAGCCTTTCCTCATAAAAAGGCTGATGCACCAGGTCACTAACCATCTTTGTAGTCCTCTACTGGACTCAAGAAAGACTCGGTTCTGTCTTTCTTGAACTGGGGAGCCTAGAACTGCACTAAGTATTTCAGATGAGGCCTCACCAGGACAGAGTAGAGGAGGAGGATCTTGACCTGCTGGCCACACTCTTTTTAATGCACCACAGGATACCACAAGCCTTCTTGCACACAAGGACACACTGCTGGTTCAGGTTCATCCTGTTGTCTACCAGGACATCCAGTCCTTCTGTGCAGGGGTCCTCTCCAGCAGGTTGTCCCCTACTCTGCACTGATGCAGGCAGTTATTCTTCGCCAGATGTAGCACTCTATACTTTCCATTTTAACCTCATAAAGTTCCTCTCCATCCAACTCTCCAGCCTGCCCAGGTCTCACTGAATGACAACACAACCTTCCAGTGTGTCAGCCACTCCTCCCAACTTCATACCATCAGCAAATTTACTGAGGGTGGACTATATCCTTTCATCTGGATCATTGATATAAATGTTGAACAAGATCAGACCCGTACCGAGTCCTGGAGAAAACTGCTAACTACAGGTCTCCAACTGGACTACACCATTGATCTGAGTCCTATAAGCTCTGCCAGTCAACCAGTTGTCAACTCACTTCACTGTTCATTCATCTATCTTACACTTACTAAACTGTGGGAAACAATGCCAAAAGCCTCACTGAAGTGAAAGTAGACAGTATTCAGTTCTCTCCCCTCATATACCCAGCCAGTCATGGCATCGTACAAGGCTACCACACTGGTTAAGCACAATTTATCTCTGATGAATCCATGTTGGCTTTCCCTGATAACCTTCTCACGCTTGCTTGAAAATGATATCCAGAATAAGCTCTTCCATCACCTTTCCAGAGACACAGATAGGGCTATCTGGCCTGTAGTTTCCCAGCTCTTCATTCTTGCCCTTTTTCAAGGCTGGAATGACACTAACGTTCCTCCAGTTCTCAGGCACCTCTCCCATTCTCCACTACCTTTCAAAGATGATGTAAAGTGTCTTGGCAATGACTTCTGCCAAATCCTTCAGCACTTGTGGTTGCATCCCACCAGGGCCCATGGATTTGTGTGCATCAGGTTTGCCTAGATGATCTCTGATCAGATCCTCCTTGTCCAAGGGGAAGTCCTCCTGTCCCCAGATCCTGTCTCTTATCTCCAGGGTCTGGGATTTCTGAGGGCCAGTCCCAGCAGTAAAGACTGAAGCAAAAATGGCATTCGGTAACTCTACCTTCCCAGTATCTTCCATTATCGTGGTACCCACCTTATTCAGCAGTGGACCAACATTTTCCCTAATCCTCCTTTTGCTGCTGACATACTTGAAGCTTTTCTTGTTGTCCTTGGCTTTTCTTGACAGATTTTATTCCAAGAGGGCTTTAGCCTTCCTTGTTGCATCATTGCATGTCCTAACAACATTCTTACACTTCTGACTCAAATCCAATTTGCCATCAACCACAACCCCCACATCGCTTTCCATAGGGCTACTTTCTAGCCTCTCATTCCCCAGTCCATACATATGCACAGGGTAGCCCAATCCCAGGTGCAGAATGTGGCACTTGCTCTTGTTAAATTTCACGCAGTTGGTGAATATTCAGACCTCCAGTTTGTCAAAATCTCTCTGTAAGTACTCTATACCCTCAGGGAATCAAAAGTTCCTCCCAGTTTACTATCAATCCACAGACCTACTTAGTATAAATTCAAGTCCTATATCCGAGTCATTGATGAAAACATCAAAGAGAACTGGCCCTAGAATGGAACCCTGCAGAACTGAAGTGACTGAATACTGGTTTGCACTAACTAATCATAGAATCACAGAATCAGAGAATGGCCTGGGCTGAAAAGGACCACAATAATCATTGAGTTTCAAGCCCCTACTATGTGCAGGGTCACCAACCACTAGACCAGGCTGTCCAGAGCCACATCCAGTCTGGTCTTGAATGTCTCTAGGGATGGGGCATCCACAACTTGTTTGGGCAACCTGTTCCAGTTCACTGCTACCATCTATGTGAAAAACTTCCTCCTAATATCTAACCTAAACCTCTCCGTCTCAGTTTAAACCATTCCTTGTCCTATCACTATCCACCCTTGTAAACAGCCATTCCCCATCCTGTTTATATGCTCCCTTTGAGTACTGGAAGAATACTATAGTCTTTTGAGCTCAAAACCATCAATTAACTGTTCTTCCACTGTTTTATGTCATTTTACATGTTAATGATTCAGTAAAATGACCAAATGCTGTTGGAAAGAAACACTCTTTGAACTTTCTGTTAGAAATACACATCTTTAGTTAGAAGTAGATTAAATGCATGACATATTAAGAACATTTTTTGCATCTCTTTTTTTCAGGTAAGTCCTAATTTCTAAATAAATAACTTTAGGTATTAGCCTTAGGTATTAGCCTTAGGTATTTTTCCACATAGAACAACGTATTTTTTCACATACAAGATTCTATTATCTAAAAAAGTCAGACATTTAAAAAAAATATTTTTACAGTACCAAAAAATATTTTTCAAGATTTATTTTTGTTTTAAAAAAATAGTATTTTTTTTCTTTGTCTTCCCCCCTCCCCCCCTTTTCTTTTTCAATATTTGTCACAAGGGATCTGGCCTTAACTCTAACCTAACCACTTTTGAAATTCTAAGTTATTTTGTAATTGTTTTAAACAACTTTAAAAGTCACTGCATTTTCTCTCATACACAAGGTATAATGTTTTCTATGGTGCTTTGTGTTGAAAATCATGATATAAAGACACCTTTGAATTCCAGTATTTCTGTTCTGTGAAAGAAATCAATTTTCATTGCAATGTGATTAATTCCCCTTGGGTGATATGAAAAGGAAAATCAATGCCTCACAATCATATTTTATTATTTGACTATTACACCAAGTCACTAAAAATAAGGACATTCTAGAATTTTTTGTAAGATTCCCACTAAGAACAAAAGCAGCAGCAACAAAACAAAACAAAACCAAACAAAAAGAAAAGCAATCAACAATGAGGAAAGAATGGATTTAAGCTACTACACTCCTGTGTTGCTTATGCAATAATATAATACACCTCTTCTAGAAGGAAAACCTAAAAATCCTACCTTAAATCATAATTTTAGCTAACTTTGTGTTTGGTATTAAAAATTTAATCATAAGATCATAATATTCTTAGAAAGGTTGTTGCCAGAGGAGATACAGATGCACACCTGTCCATCTCCACATGCAGCTAGGGGCTCCAAAATCCAAGTTATTTCATGCACTTTCCCTATTGTCCAATTAAAAAAAAAAGGTTTTACTTGCTTCCACCTGCCTAATACTTTTTCCATTAAAAACATGCTGCCATCTAATACATACTTAGAAATAAAATATTTCATTAGCAAGAGTGGAGGCCACCAAACTCTGAAAAAAGTTTAGAAGTATTTTTAACAATTTTTATAGCCCTCTGTAGGGACACCATATTCTTTTTCAATGGCATGCAACATTTTCTAATAACACAGATCACACTGCACATGTCCAACACCCAAAACTGTGTAAATATAAGTCCACTAAGTTAAGTGACTTAGCTCTATATTCTGCCCTTGCTAAGTACTTCTGCTTCTCAATTAGCATAACAATTCCAGTATCTAAGCCAGACAATATAAAGACAGTATATAGGCCTTTTGACTTCCTTAGGTGACCTAGCGAGGTTCTGGGCTCTGTGGTTTTCAGCAGCATGCTCGCCCTCTGCCTGCAATGTTTTTAAAGAAGGCTATCAGAGTTTGAACCTAAAAGCTCAGAGCAGAGGCTGAAAATGCAGCCCTCGCTATTTAAGAATGTTTATGTTTCCTACAGTGTATGTTTCCAGCCTACAGCAAGCAGTGCTTAGATGCACTTGGGAGAAGGTCATCTAAGTCCCTATTGCTGTAACCTGTAACTTCATACAAATCTCTTCTTCAGCTGCTAAGGCTACTTTTAAGAGGAATTAGGTTCATCAGACTATGAGGACATACTTTCAGAACCTCAATCAAAAAGGTTGGCTGGAAACCTCCTGATTTCCAAGCATAAATGTTTTCATGACTATTTTCACTGTTTTGTTGTTGTTGTTGTCATGATGACTTTACATTTTGTTTACATACTTCTCTTCCCTTGCTGAAGTTGCTTCTTTAGATACTTAGGAAAAGTAATAACAATCTTACTCAGACTTCATTTTCCTAAGTAAAGTAAGCCTTTTCCATTTTTTTTTCTTCCTAAACTTATCCAAAAGGACAATGATGGGGAAGAGAATTCTTTCATCTGCCCTCATCTGCATGTTTGTTGTCAGTTGTTATTATTATTATTAAAAACAAAACAAAACAGAAAGCAAACAAAAAAACTCAGAACCTGTTACTAGTGAAATTTCAGCAGAGATTTCTACAGGGACACTAGACCACCCATGCCTCTTCCAAGTATGCATGTCCTGGTTTCAGCTGGGTAGACAATATAGCACAGGCACGATGCTCTAATTTTGATTTTGGAGAAAAAACACTGTTGATAACATATGGGTGTTTCAGTTGCTGTCGTGCAGTGCCTACACTAAATCAAGGACTTTTCAGCTTCTCCTACTGCCCTGCCAACAAGGAGATGGGTACACACATGCAGAATCATAGAATCACCAAGGTTGGAAAAGACCTCCAAGATCATCTACTCCAACTGCCCACCTACCACCAATATTTCCCTGCTAAACTGTGTCTCTTAGTACAACATCTACACATCTCTCGAACACCTGACCACTCTTTCAGAGAAGAATTTTTATCTAGTTTCCAACACGACCCTTTCATCAAGTTGATGGTGCAAGTTGAGGCCATTCCTTCTCACTGTTACCTGGGAGAAGAGGCCCACCCCCCCTTCACCACAACCTCCTTAGTAGGTGCAAAGAGCAATGAGGTCTCCCTGGAGTATCTTCTCCAGACTGAACAATCCCAGTTCCCTCAGCCATTCCTCATAAGACTTGTGCTCCAGACACACCTCACCAGCTTCTTTGCCCTTCACTGGACACAGTCCAGGGCCTCAACAGTTTCTTACAGGGAGGGACCCGAAACTGAACACAGTACTCAAGTTGCATCCTCAGCAGAAAAGAGGGGAACAATCACTTCCCTGCTCCTGCTGGCAACACTATTTCTTATACAAGCCAGGATGCCACTGGCCTTCTTGGCTACCAGGGCACAATGCTGGCTCACGTTTAGCCAAGCATCAACCAACAAAGCTCTGGGGAAAAGGCTACAGGACAGACCAAGCTATTCTATCCACCTCTTCTCTGATTCTGACTTCACTTTCCTGTGCTTTAGATTTTTTCTTTTACATTTCAAACTGTGGAAACTCAAATGCTCTTTTACAGCATGCACTCTAGCTCGAATGCAGGAGACATGTTCAGAATATTAATACAATATGTGTTGCAAGTGTGTCTCTGGCATTAGTGGCACAAGTGATTTCTTTTTGTGAATGTAAATTTCAATCATAGTCTTTCTGTTGGTATAAAGGATAAGCTGAAAATGTGGTGAACTTGCTCAAACACTGTAGCTAATTATTTTGTAAAGTGTTATACAGTCTTTGGAAATAAGGATTAAATAAATCAGACTAGGAAAAAATCTCCACCTGCCAGAAGTAACTACGATAGATGTAATAAATAAAAGCAAATAAAGTAAATAAATTGTACTTTTATGCTATTATCAGTACCGCAAGATATGGGTTAATAGCTTTGTTCTGAGCATATGGCTGGTGTTGTTTTTTCTGTGTTTGTTTGCATGTTTTGTATTTGAAATTGAAAAAAATCCCAAGGAACTTTTCCAGGCTATTCAATTGGGAAGAAATATGTCTAATCATCATTATTATTGTTATTACACCAGCCGTATTACTATCACAATTATCTGTCAAAACATCCAATAGCTCAGTTGTAGAAGATCCCAAGAGACACAGTGGAAAGAAAAATCCGATTTCCAATTATTGTTTGAGCTAAAATACTTCCATTGTTAGCAGGCCTGTTCTACAACACTGGAGAGACTGGATCCTGGTGAGAGATGCTGCTGGAGAAATGCCGGAGAAGTCTCCCCTATGGAAAAAGAGAAACTGGCAGATGCAGAATTGCTAAACCAAACAGATGCAAACCAAATACACATGATGATATCTGAAGGATACTGATTGCTGTTTAATGCTGAAGGAAATTACTAGGGACCAACATCCTGCTCCGCTCTCAAGTTTCCAAGCTCTGTGCCAGCACAAAAAAACATGCATATTTGTAGAGAAAAGAGAGTCTGAGAGTTCTTACTCCACAAATTATTTAATGTTTTGTGAAGACATTTTCTCTTTTGTAAAGAGAGAGACACCAAAAAAAAGGGAGATTGGGCCCTTATCTCTAGATGGAGCATAAGGACTCTCTCTTGCCCCTGCAGTGCCCCTATGAAAAAGATACGAGGCTCTGGAGTTGGAAGAAGGAGAGGCTAATAGTGAAGACTCAGGAAGGAATGATCACATTAATTTTGTCCAATCAAGGGCCCACAATTAGAATCAGTGCCACCAAACAAGAACTGTCTCAATAATCGGACTCCTTGCTGAGAGGCACTGAGGCACCCACTGAGGCATTGCCTAGATAATCTCTCCAGAGGGATTTGCCATCTGCTGGGGGCCCACAGTCATGGCATCAAGAGGCTAACAATTTTGATAAAGCCTGATTACTATTTATCCTCTTCTTCTAATTCAGCGTAAGTCATAGGAGGCTATAACAAGATAATTACTAAATATTAAATGAAACTTTACATCTCTTGAAAGGACACTGAAGGGTTGAGGAGCACAAGTAGTGTTCCTCTCTGTCCTCCCATTTGCAGGCTGGGACTTGGCAGAAGGAGGAGAAAGGACCAGTCAAATGACTGGCTGTGTAGATGGTCCTACACTCAGGGCTATAGATCTATAATCTTGGACAGGCCTTTAAGACCTGACATGCAGGCATCAGACCAGGTTGGGCAAGAATGTTTTGGACAGTCTATCTAGACTGATTAGCAGAACTATAAACTAGATTTAGTACTGGAAGGGGATGGACAACTAAGTGACAGAGACAGAGAATGCTGACACTATAACAAGCAGCAGGGAAAAATCTATGATTTGTCCCAAAGGATTTAGGGAGGGCTCCTCTAGAAGGTTGCGCAGATGATAGCCCAGCTGAAGTGCCTCTACACCACCAATTCATGCAGCATGGGAAATAGGCAGTAAGAGCTGCAAGCCACAACACATTTTAAAAAGTGTGATCTAATTGCCTTCACAGAAATGTGGTGGGGACAAATAGCACAGGTAGAGCACAACAGTCAAGGGCTACAAGCTTTTTAAAAGAAATGGGCAGGAAAGAAGCAGTAGGGGAGTTGCCCTTCACATTAAGAAGTGGATAGACTGCACAGGATTGACACTGAGAAACTGCCACAAACAGGTTGAGAGCTTGCATTAAAATCAGAGATCAGACCAATATAGGACTTCTGGTGGTTGAAATCTACTACAGGCCACTTGAACAAGAGGAACCTGCTGATGAGGCCTTCTTGTTTCAGCTGCATAATGTTGCTATCAAATAACATCACTGTGGTCTTTGTATCCACTGTAGATTCTGTGGAAATAAATAGGAGGCATTACTTCTGAAGCAACCAGTATATGATTCTATGATTCTGTGATTCTATTACTGGTTGGGCATAGCCTGGGTGTGCTGTAGCTAGCCCTGCAGGACAGTCTGTAACTGTCATACATGGGTCACTGTGCTGGTATTGGCTGGGATAGAGTTAATTTTCTTCATAGTGTCTGATATGATGCTATTTTGTTTTCAGGAGAAACACAGTGTTGATAACATACCAACGTTCTAGTTATTGCTGAGCAGCGTTGCACAGAGCCAAGGACTTTTCAGCCCCTCATGCTGTCCTCCCATTGAGGAGCTAAAGGTGCACGAGGAGCTCAGAGGGGACAGAACCAGGACAGCTGATCTAATCTGGACAGAGGAATGTCACATACCATGCGGTGTCATGTGGATCAATAAAACTGGGGGAGTTAGCTGTGGGGACAGCTGCTGCTCAGGAACTGGCGGGGTACCAGTCAACAGGTGATGAGCAAGTGTCTAGTGCATCACTTGTTTTCTAAATATATGTACAAATATATTATTATCATTACTATTATTTTCCCTTCCTTTTCTGCCTTTTAAAATTGTCTTTATCTCAACCAACAAGTTTCAACTTTTTTTTCAGTTCTCTCCTATTCTATAGGAGCACATTCTCAGATACAAAACATCTTTTTTGAGCACAGCCATCACCACTAGCCATACATTTTTGCCACCAATGAACAAGAGCCCGCATGCCTGCACCAGTAGACATGATCCACTGTCATTGTCACTCCTGCTGAAAGGCACCACCCACCGCCTCACTGTGCTCACATCCACTGTTTGGTCTCCATGAACATTCAGCAAGAGCCAATAAATGTCAATATGTGCAGAATACTGGTAGGATGGTTCAACCTCTACCATCAATCTTGACCTCTGAAACTGTGGACCAATAATAAGGCACTACTTTTGAAGCAGCCCTTGTGGATTAACAGGCATTTTATACTATCATGCTTCTTTCCATTTCTATTGTTTCAATTCTCAAGGTCATTAAAACCTTCACTTATATTCCACATAATCTATTTACAGAAAACACGTTATAACTTGGTGTCATTACCAGATTTCATTAGGAACAAAAAGCAGGAATGTGGAAGGTCACTAACAAAAGCAGTGAATAAAATCTCTCACGCCAGCAGCCCTGAGGAAATTCTGCCACGTACCCTTCTTCAATCTGAAACATCCCCTGTTGGAGAAGTAATCTCCCTTTCTAAATTTCAGAGGTTCTAATTAATCTCCACTTCTCCAGCTTCTCTAATCATGCATTAAAAAGGGCTATAAAATGTAGATTGCTAGATCAGTTCATTTGTGATGCATAGAAAATTAGTTACTGAGGTCATGAAAAATGGGAACAGTATATTTTCAGTAAACCTGTGTTACACTTTTTATATGTTCAACTGCTTTAGTTGTTTTTCATAGTTCAACATTTTCGTACATTATTTGATGTATGTATCAAGGATGTTAAAAAACACCAGAATTTGCATTCAGTATTTCAGCAAATCTGCAAAATAAATTAATTCCTCCATTTTGCATCCTGAGGCCATGTAGATTTAAAACAGTTTTAACATGAATTTGTTGGAGAAGGGGAGTAGGACTAGGTGACCTTTAAAGGTTCCTTCCAACTCAAATAATTCTGTGGTTCTATGATTCTGTGAGTACAGTGATTGATCAAAAGATGATGTCCTAGTTTCAGCTAGGAAAGAGTTAATTTTATTCTTAGCAGATGGTGTGGTGCTGTGCTTTGGATTTAGGATGAGAATAACGGTGATAACACATTGATGTTTTTAGTTGTTGCAGAGCAGTTCTTACCTGAAGTTGAGGACTTTGCAGCTTCTTATGCTGCCCTGACAGCAAGGAGCTGGGAGGGGACAGGATCAAGACAGCTCACCCACTATCTGAAGGGATGTTCTTTACTACATGTTTTATGTAGAACAATAAAAATGGAGGAGCAGTCCAGGAGGACTACTGTTGCTTGGGCACTGGCTGGGCATTAGTTGTCAAGTGGTGACTGTGTTGTGTATAATTTGTTTAGTACAACTCTTGTTATTATTACTGTTATTAGTTTCCCTTCCTTTACTGTCCTACAAAAATGTCTTTATTTCATCCCAAGAGTTCTACATTTTTTATGATTCTTCCCCCATTTTATGATTCTTTCCACTGAATGAGGTGAGCAAACTGCTGTGTGGTGCTAAGCTGCCCATTGGGTTAAACCACAACAAATGATCAGGGGTTTCAAGCACTCCTTGCACAAGAAAAAGCTAAAAAAGCTGGCACTGCTTAGCTTGTAGAAGGCCTGTGGAAATCTTATCACTGTATATACCTAGCTGAGGGCAGATGGGTGTAATGATAGCAAATCAGACCCCTTTCTGTGCCCTCCAGTGACAGAGAGGCAATGGAAACAAAATGAATGAATTAAAACTGCAAAAGTGTTATCTTACAGGAAGAACACTGTTTTAATATATGATCAGATTCCAAGTTCGTTTATTGAAATTATTTTTATAATATGCATGTTTCTTCTTTTTCTGCTGGTTCTTTACCAAGGAGTGTAGAGATGGGATGAGAGGTAATAACTTTAAACCAAAAGAGGAGAGATTTAGGTATTAGGGGAAGTTTTTTATTCAGAGGGTGGGGAGACCCTGGCACACGCTGCCCAGAGAGGCTGTGGGTGCCCCGTCTCTGGAAGTGTTCAGGGCCAGGTTGGATGGGGCCCTGGGCAGCCTGATCCACTCAACCAGCCCAGAGCAGGAGGCTGGAGCTAGGTAGGCTTTAAGGTCCCTTCCAACCCAAGCCATTCTGTGAATCTCTGAGTTTATTATTAACTATACCTGTATTTTCAGTCTTGCTATTCATTAGGAAAGTTTGATGCAAAAAAAAGTTCATGGCATCACCGAGAATTTTAAGTTTCAATGTTGAATTCATGGGCATGCTTTTATACCACATAGATGGAAGAATGAAGTTATGTATAATATAAAGTTACTTTGCAAGTTCTGCATCATTCTTTTAACTGAAGGAATTTGGAATTAGTAACCCCAGGAAAGAGCTCAAATTCCTCCTAACTGTACCTTTACATACTTAGATATTTAATGACATAGATTTTAAAACATCACTATTTGCCAGTCCGTATTGATCCACAGGTGGATTTTCAAAACATGCTTGTAGGAGTGATGTAGATCTGAGGTGGCAGAATCATGTTTCTGTGTTCTCACTCCTGCCAGGAATGCAGACAGAGGAGACATCAGCCTTTTAAGAAGTGACACAGGGGACAAAGGACACAGTCGCTTGGTTTGACCTCTACAACAGGAGGCCTTGTCTCACAGGAGAGAGGAGGAACAATGCTGACCTCTGCTCTCTGGTGACAGCGAAAGGACCCAAGGGATTGGCATGGGGCTGCATTGGAGTGGGTTGAGGAGTTAGGGAAAGGTTCTACCCCAGGGGGCTGTGGGCATGGCACAGCTCCCCAGAGCAGCGGGCATGGCCACTGCCAGAGTCCAAAGAACATTTGGACACTGCTCTCTGACATAGGGTTTGGACTATAGTTATCTTAAGGGTCCCTTCCAGCTCAGGATATTCTATGACCCTCCGACTCCATGGTACATGTCCATTACTTTTGTGAACTGTGCAGTTCTGCTGTCAACTCAGAGTAAGCCCCTAGACTTGTCATTTCTCATTGTAGGCATTGGTTTGAAAACCAAGACAGAAAGAAACACATCTTCTCCTCAAAAATGCTCACATACACACTTGGAAAAACTTTGAAGCAAGAAAAAAAGAGTTTAGGTTGTTGACATTGTAGTTTCTATGGGATCGCTTGCATTTGGAAGCTTTTGACGTGTCGCAAAGCACCTCAAGTACTGCAAAGTACATCCATACCCCGGCTCAGCACAGGCTCCCATAAAGCTCTTCAAACACTCTCACATAACACTGGCAGTATGTTTCCAGTTCTAAAACCTGAGAAAGAGCACAAAGGAGACATTTCCATTTCTGCCATGGGGATCGAAGCACAGGGCCTGTGCCTCTTCCTCCCAGGAGCCGCACCTCAGCCACCTCCTGTCCCACTCTGCGGGTGACTCCTTCACCTCAGCCCTTGAGCACCATAGCCAAAACCACTGCACCCCATTGCCACAGACTGCCCTGAGCTGGCAAGGCCTCCCAGCTGAGGCTACTTAGGCTTTGGCTGGAACATGCCTTGGACTCTTTACCACCAGTGGTGGTGCAAAACATAACAAAGGTTTGCAAGTGTTAATTAAAAAGCAGTACTTGCCACAACTTGAGGCCATCACCTCTCTTCCTATCACTGTCACCTGGGAGGAAGGGCTGACCCCCATCTCACCACAGCCTCCTTCAGGGAGCAATAATGTCTCTACTGAACCTACTCTTCTCCAGACCAAAGAATCCCAGGTGCCTCAGACATTCCTACTAAGATCTGTGCTCCAGAACCCTCCCTCATCACCTCTGTTGCCCTTCTCTGGTCATGCTCCAGGGCCTCATTATCTTTCTTCACTGAGCACAGTACTCAAGGTGTGTCCCCATCAGCGCTGCACACAGGAGGATCACCTCCTTGCTTTTGCTGGCTACAGATTTAGCAGTTCACAAAATAGAAGACATCATGGTACCGAATGACATCTCCCTGGGTAGAGCATTGAAATAGGTCTCAGAGGAGTCTATAATCAAAGCCTTAGTTGTTTTATTCTCTGCAGGTAACTTCCATGGAGCACTGAAGGAGAAAGTGCTGAATCCCAACAAAGCTGCAGACAGATTTCACAAGGATTTGGAATTGCTCTGCAAATGACCTGACATACGGTGAATAAAATTTAATGTTGACAAATGGACATTACTACACAGCAGGCCCAAAAAGCAACACCGTATAGGGGTACAAATGAATGAAGTAGAGATGCATCCTTGAAGCCAGCCTGCAGGGTGAGGAAAGAGCAGGGGACTTCCTGTTTGCAAATACAAATCAGTATGACCAAGGTGGTGTGAGGTGTTAAACATTTCAGATGAACATGTCTGGAACACTAGCACATATAAATAAAGTACACATAACAGAGCAAACATAATAAAGGAAGCTCTCATGTGCTTGGAGTATTTTGTTTAATCCTAATCACTCCAGACCAGATGCTATGTTCCCATCAATGAAATTTAGATTTATGTGCATGTTTAAAAGCTGATAGCAAGTTTCCCATGCAATTTAGGAGTTGCTGGCTTTGCTGCTATAATCAGAAAGGTGGACCTCCTGTGTCCTACATGAAAATGACAGTCTATAGCCATGAATAATTAATGAAAGTTGCTGGTCTTAGCATAGGAGTTATATGACATAAAACTCAGTCTTGAAGGCAAGATATGCTTGAGTAATTAATTTCCAGATTTAGCTAATTCTATGCAAACTCTGCTAATTAGAGGAACCCATCAAGGGCAAAACTCTTCTGTTTATCCTCATGACCAAGCTGGTAACTTCATGATCAAGAATATATTAATTATGCCCTGGTAATATAATGTGACATAAAGCACAAGGGAATGTTTGAGACAAAATACAGATTCTGCTGAGATCAGGAAAATCATTTCACCAGCTCTAAGCCAACTGCCAAACTCTCAAGTTTGAATCTGTGCACAGTCTTGTTTTGGTAATTTTCAGTTGGGAAAATGAAGTAATTATTTTGAGACTGGAAGTCTTAAACCACCTGTAGTATGTTGCCCTGTCCCAGAAGCCCTGGGTTCCACTGCCTGAAGTAAACAGATTACTAGGGAATACCAAATCCTCTGTTAGTAAGCTCTGACAAAACCCTTAGTTAACGTTGATCCTGGAGTTACGTCTCTAACTGTGTGAACTGTATTTGCACATTTCTCCTGTAAGGCCATACTAACCAAAGCATTTAATTATATGTTTCTTAAGCAAGGTGGTAAACATTTCTATAGTGATTGAACTCATTTTTAGCTCTGTTGAATAAGAATCAAGAATCCACTGTTGAATGATGTATTTAGATCTAACGTACAATCCTTTGACTGGCTTTTGTCAGTGGGACACACTTTCTAGTCACTGACCCTATGACTTTTCTACCCTACCTCCTAAAACTACAAAGCATTGTCACAGCTCCTGGTAGATCTCAGACAATTGTTTTTTAGCATAATAGATAATGTCAAAGGTACATCTTTCATGATGTGCTGCTAGACGTTCCTAGAATAACTGCTCATGTTTCATTTAAAAGCAAAACAAAATTTTACCTAAAATTGAAGTGTTAGTTCAGTTCACTTACTGGCAAATTTAGCTAATGTCAGGTAGGTGTGTGGGTTACTTTCCTCCATGGCTGTTAAAAGACCTTTGATATGTACAGTGTAGGTACAGTCTATGGGAATGAGCCATATTTCCTTGTGTTGATGACTGAAATATGCAGTAAGCATGGACCTTAAGACGTCTGAAAGTAAACTGACAACTCCTTATGGAAATTCTGTAGTGCTTCATTGCAATAACTGCCTAAATAACATTCCAGGAAAGTAACTGACTATATTATCTTATGTTGCATGTTGCAGCGAAAAGGCTTTAGGTATGGAAACAAATACAGAGTTTCCTTTTTTTCTCTTGCTGAAATGTGAGCACAGAGCACTTCAGCTTTTCACCAGAGAACAGCATTTTGTCATTCTGCACAGTGGACATTCCACACAGCTGCAAGCACAGGAACCAGAGTTGCAATGTTAATCTCTTCTTTGCATCAGCTCATAGACTTATTTTTGCCGCATGACACAATTATTTTTGTCAAGCAATGAAATGGAAGTATTTTCTTAGTCTCCTAAGGCAGATAAGGTATTCAAGGTAAGCTTTGGATATACTTTTCAAGTTAGAAACTTTTACATACACTCACTGAGTTGCCTTGTAGAATCAACAAAAGCCAGCAGAAATATAACAAAGTAATTCCCTAGCAAAAAAAGGCAGTGACAGAGATCAGCTTCATCCCTATGATCTGGACACAAATCCACAAGGGTGACTCTGGTGCCACAGGGTTCTTGTAGCAACACTAGCAGCTGGGACCTTGTGAGGTCCCATCTGGAGCACTGTGTCCAGGTCGGGGAGCTCCCAGTACAAGAAAGACAGAGAACTGTCGGAGAGGGTCCAGAGGAGGGCCAGAAAGATGATCAGAGGGCTGGAGCACCTCCCCTGCAAAGACAGTTTGAGGGAGCTGGGCTCATTCATCCTGGAGAAGAGAAGGCTGTGGGGTGACCTCATTGCAGCCTTTCAGTACCTAAAGTGAACCTATAAACAGGAGGGGAGTCAACTCTTTGAAAGGGTAGATAACAGCAGGACAAGGGGAAATGCTTTTAAGTTGAAGGAAGAAAGATTTAGGTTGGATGTCAGGCGGAAGTTCTTTATTACGAGAGTGGTGAGGGGCTGGAACAGGCTGCCCAGACAGGTTGTGGATGCACTGTCCCTGGAGGTGTTCAAGGCCAAGTTGGATGGGGCCCTGGGCAGCCTGGTCTAGTATTAAATGTGGAGGTTGGTGGCCCTGCCTGTTGTGGTGAGGCTGGAGATTCCTGATCCTTGAGATCCCTTCCAACCCAGGCCATTCTGTGATTCTGTGATCTGATATTGACACAGAGACTCCTACCTATAAGTACTGGCTTTACATGGCAAGGTTCTGGTTGCATGCTGAGTCTGCTTTGCCTATGATAGTAATTGGTGAGTTATCTCATAGTCCTTGTCTCAATCTATGAGCCCTTTTTTCATATTTTCTCCTTGCTCTTTTGAAGAGAGGGGGTGAGAGTAAAATGCTTAGTTTCCCTTTGGTGTAAAACCATAACATAATATTTAAGAAAACAAAGCAAAGTGGCTATCCATTGCATGAATTACAAGCATTTTTGTTCTGAACATCTTCCCTTCTCTCTGATTTCAACATTTCACATAGACGTGTAAGGTTGAATGAACAGGCCAGCAGAATGAAGTGTAAACAAAGATCAAAAGGTGAAGATTTTCTGTGTCAGTTCTTCCGTAATTCTCCATTAATTTCAAACTGCTCCATTTAAAAAATGTGCCCCCAGCTTGGGCAGCACTACTAAGCCTTTTTAGAAAGAGGCTGAGCATGTTACGGTTCAAGGCCTTGAAGTTTCTTCCCTATAGAAAATAAATTGTCTATCTTTGCTACACTATTACAGGAACAAAAAATTAAAATGCTGTTTTGTTGGGTTTTTTTTTACTGTACTCAAAATCATTTTGTTTACAAATTTAACTGTCCAGCTCCTCAGTATTTTCTTAACTGTATTTATTTGCAACAAGGTACTTTGAATTTCCTGTTGGAGACAGACTGATTTAACAGCCTCTTAGAGAATCTGATAGAATCTGATAATATCACCATGCTTTCCTTGAGTATGTTTTGATTTACTTCTGTATAGAAGTAAAAGCTTACTGATCTCTTTGATCAAGAGATTTAGAAGAATAAACCCTTCCCTACAAATCAACCCTATATGCCTTTGCAGCTAGGTGAAAACTCATGTTCCCGTTAAGGTAAATAAAGAAGTCCCTAACATAATGACACAAGACTCAACTTGACGCTATCTAGTACACTGGAGTGCTTGTGTTAATACACAGATAAAGGAATCTCAAAAATTCCTTGCACTGTGAGACGGGTCATACAAGTACAGTGAAAGGCAGAACAAAGTCAATGTAAAATGGAATTGCAAAGGAATCTGTTGAAATCATCTGCAGTATGTGCCTGAACAGGAAATATTTCTCTTAGAAAAGACTGTTGGAAAAAAATGCCTTAGCAGTTCTGTGAAGTTCATGTCCAGAAGCTGCATTCTAAGATTAGAGGAAACCCTATCACTTTACTCCAGAACTGAGAAGTTTCAGTTAAAAGGTAAAAGCAAGGTTTCTACAACAGAACCAGGTTTGGAAAATCTACTGCCTGCTCGTATACCAACTACAAGAGAAGAAAGTCAAATATCATTTAAAATAGATCACATATAAGGTTTTCCTGTTGCTAAACAAAATGATCCATCAGGATAAAAAAACTCAGTTTTCATGTCCTTCCTCCCTCAGAATCAAACAACCCACACAGATTTGGAGACTGTGGACCAGTATAATGTTGGTCTGTGTCTGTGAGAGGGTGTTACCAGCAACATCCACTCTGGTGCACTCTGGGACTGAGAAGAAAACTGTTTCAAAAAATATTTCATTAAAAACATTGTGTTCTAATAAAAGGAGTTGGTTTTTTGGTTTTGGTTGGGTTTTTGTTGTTGTTGGGTTTTTTTTTTTTTTTT
>PPHD01002871.1:20509-33746 GCA_002909625.1 Bambusicola thoracicus
TTTTTTTTTTTTTTTTTTTTTTTTAAATACAAAAGTAATTTTCTGCATTTATTTGTTAATTAACGACTCAACAATTTAACATCTTTCCTCTTGGTAATTCACTCTATCTTCTCCTGGGAAGTGTCTCCACTGCTAAACTCTTTGTAACAGCTTTGTGGCAATCTCCACCTACACCTCTCACTTACAGGTCTCTGCCCACAGCAAGGTGGCTAGAAGTGGATGAACTTTGAAGGCCCCTCAAAAACAAATCCTTATGTGATTCTATGAATCTAATTCTCTGATCTAAACAAACTGAGTTTAACAAGTACAACAAGCTCTTCTACCTTTTTAGATCTATACTATATTTTCATCTACTGAGGGCTCCGTCCTTCAAAAGAGATGGTAAAATGTCACTACTGAGGGACACTCGACACTGTTGCCTTCCAAAAGGCTCAAATTTAGGTATGCAGAAATTACGCAGTATTAAAATTAAGCTCTCTTTGGCTTTATTCTTTATGCTCTTTCCTTTATGCTGCCTGTGCATAATCACACAGGCTTTAATTTCTTGCCTCTATGTTATCTTTTCTCTTAGGAAAGATGTGAACTTCGCGTGCATTGGAAGACACTGTTTCTATGGAAATATAACAATTTTAGCTGTAAGAGGAGCAGTGCATCTGTCTTGAAAAATGACATCTTTTATGCCCTCTGGCTCACAGCTAATTACTGTCCTTTTCCCATTCCCCTCTACTGGTTTTAAAAGGAGTAGACTTCACAATGCACCTGAGTAATTAAGAAGCAGAGGTTCACTAAAGAAGTAATTTGAAATACTCCAGTATGTCCTTTATGAAGCTCTGGTGTTCTGGGGATAAACTTCAGAAATACGTAGATTGCTCAGCTTCTATTTATTTACATGGAAATTACAGCAGATACAAAGAGCACAATAGCAGCATTTGATAGAGAAATTCTCTACAAAAACTACAAAGCTACGAAACACTATTCTTCAACATAGTCATGATCATTACCTATGCATTTGTGCCAGCGATGAACAAGAACCTGCATTTGACATTTGGACTGAAAGGACCAGGGGGAATGCTTATAAACTAACAAAGGGGAAACTCAGGGTAGATTTTAGGAGAAAATTCCTTACTCAGAGGATGGTGAGGCTCTGGCACAGCTGGCCAGAGAAGATGCCCCACCCCTGGAGGTGCTTAAGGCCAAGCTGTTTGGGAACCTGGGCAGGCTCATCTGGTGGGTGGCAACTTGTTGTGGGAGAGGGTGGGCTTTGAGGTCTCTTCCAACAGTCATTCTGTGATTGTGTGATTTTGCAATGGTTAAATCCATTTCAGAATAGCCCTTTTCTATTTGTGCAATTGCTCACTGGAACTGTCAGTGATAGAGAATCTTATAGAGCAGGTAATGAAAGAGGACAAGTGAAAATGAAATGTTGTCTACTGGTGACAGATGCATATTAAAACCCAGAGAATAGCTCTGAGGACAAAACTGGCATTTGCATATCCCAAACAGACCTGGAACACAGAAGTCACTGTTGCCAGGAGAAGGGATGCCATCGCTCCCTGGTGGGAGGACTTACAGAAGAAGAATATTTGTAGGTGAAATTTATTAAGTGGAGAAGGAGTTTGGTTATAAATTCTGAATCTCTCAATAGAAGGATATAAAAATTTTCAGTACAAGAAGACATCTGGGGAGGAAAAAGAATTCAGGAAGAACCTGATGTTATTTTCCATGTTACAGAAGATTTGCAAGAAATGTTTGTCCAGCTATACACGAGCTCTATTTTAATGTATCTGGACATTTGCCATTTCATGGTTGTCTCACTCAGAGAAAATAAAAGTAAGAATAGATGAAGCTGAGCAATCCCATATTAGCAAATCACCACTTTTTCCCTCACCACTTCCCTTCCCTGTCCTTTCTGTTTCCTGCAAAGATCTTTTTTCTCACACAGCTGCTGCTCAGCACATCCTGACCCACAATATGCTGTTGTGCATTTCTGTATGAATCATTTAAAAATGTAAATCAGAGATTGCGACAAAGCACAGATAATCCCAGCCCACAAATTCTGGACTGTTTAGGGTGTTTTTGCTTTGTTTTGTTTTTATTCTCCCTTTAATTAATCAGCTTGTGTGCCGTCTTATAGAATGAACTACATTCATTTTAGAGTAAACAGGAGTTATGTCAAGCCTGAGTAGAATGAGAACTACAAGCGTGATCAGGTACACCGTGGTCAGTTTCAACTTTACATTTAAAACAGCTTGTTTAATATTGCAGCAAATACACATCTGTAACCAAAAAAGCTTTTTAACTGCACTTTTTTCTTACAGTTTTCTGATAATAATCGAGAACACTTACACCGTTCTGGAAAGGAAACCCATTAATTTAACCCATTTCTAAAACCTTTCTTTCACTTTAAGAAGAAGCTATTTACTTGACTTTCAAAGCTTTTAAGAAAAAAAAGACAAAGAAAAAAAGGAGAAAAATTATAAAGGTGAATTATTAGATTTCAGTTGTTTCATAGCAGTTGTACCAAACCATTCTGAAACTAAGTGAAAGAGTAGAATTAGCCAGGAGATAGGGGTGGGAAGGGGCAAAAATGACAGAGAGTGATTTTCACTTTAGAAGAAGACAGAAAAGTGCAAAAATTCAGAGGACTTCTGAAGTGTTCCCACAGAGGGCCAGTCCTACAGCAAGGTCACGCTAAACAAAGGATGACTGGGAAGATGCCAACACTGCAGATCCTAGTCACATAAAGAGATGAAGGTGGAAGGTTTTTGCAGACCATACTAGAATAACGTAGCTGGAAAGTGTTTAAGATACAGTTTGGGCAGGGAATTTTTTTCTAAATAATTGGGCTTCAACATGTTGAACTTTGACATCTTGCCTTTTTGAACTCCAATATTTTCAGGTGCAGATGGCCATACCTTTTGCCTGAAAGCTGGAAAAAGGGGGATGATTTAGGCACAGTGTACTTCAGTGTTTTGTATCTTTACATGGTTTTCCAAAGGATGAACAAAGTGCAGGAATAATTATATAAACATATATAATCCTATATAGAAATCTGTGAAATGTTGAAATAATTTTCAAGCTCTGTCAACCCATGTAAGCAGAGAGCAGTTACAATCCCCAGATCATTGTTTGCTTACCTAACATACAGAAAACAAGAATAATGAAGTATTGTGTTTTGCATGGTGCCTGTGTCCTTCAAAAGACAATGTAGCACACTAAGCTACAGATAACTGACTGACATGTAATACAGAACAATCTCACAGATTTCTAAAGCAAAAGGCAAGTGAATCTCAGATGCTCAGAGAACAGAGAGAACCTAGAATACAATCTTTTTGTTCTGCACATAGTGCAGAAGGCTTGTGCCAAACTTCTCAACAGCAGAGAAGCCATGTTGTCCTGCAAACAGAACACTGGAAGAGAAGACCAGCCTGCTGCTCATGTCACAGATCCACTAGAAAATACATCAGGGAGCACCTTGGCAGGGAAAGCTTGGGGTGTCTTGGGCTGGGGAGAGCAGACAGGCTGCAGGAAGGCTGCTCACCTGCAGGAAGGCCTGACTAGAAGGGTTGTTTCTCCAGCTCAGTCCCTAGAAGATGATGTTGCAAGCACTGTAGCTCTGCTCTGACATTGTTCCAGGGAAGAGGTGTTCTGTCCCTTCTCAAGGGACAGAAAACTTCTTCAGTTTTCCTTGTATCATGTGAAACAGACCATTTGTATAATCTGACTGTTTAAGAGCAGACAATGGCATTTTCTGAAGGCAGAGCGAAGCAGGGCCCTTTGCTAAGAAGGCGCATCTTTCTTCTCAGGGAGCAACAGGGTGTGTTTAGGGGAAGCACCATGGGCAAGTGTGGTGGAAACTGCTTTTGCTTCTGTTTTAACCTAATCATCCTAAATTGTCCTTCTCCACAAAACAAACTTTCAGCCACACATCATCCAAAATTAAAGGATGTTAGGTCTTTAGGTTGAGCTTAGTACAGAAGATCTAAACAGATCTCAAATGTGCAGCCAACATGAGCTTCTACCATAGTTTTTTTCTAACAAATGAATCCAGGTCCTCCAGGCACACAGAGCTCACAAGGACCTAGTATCTAGCTCCTTAGTGGGCTTACCAAGTCAGCTACTGGTTTGATATGGGAAATGATGATGCAAATGTTAATATACTTCTTTCAGCCTTCCTTTTCAAAACTATGTTTCCTCATCTAATGAAAAGAAAAACATGTTCACTAATTACCAAGAACTGAAAGTACTCTAGAATGGATGAAAAATATGACTTTCTGTTTTCTCTTTTACTTAGTAAAACTATCCTGCCCAGGCTTATCTAAAGTGATTTTAAAATATTCATTCTTAAACTAAAACTTTGGTTACTGCCCTGCTTGCTGAACTCATACCCACAGTCAAGCGTTCCCTCTCTTTCCAAATATAATTCTAAATTCCATCTCAGAGCCACAGGTGAATTCAGCAATCCCAACAGATAATTACACAACATCAAGTGCAAATGATTACTTGCAACCAGGAAAAGAAAAGTTTCCACCAAAAGGTTTCATTTCATCCATTTGATAAGTCATCTTTATGCATTTCCCAACTTTTATTAGTTAAGCCTTCCTATACTGTTAGAATCACAATCATAGAATCATGTAATCACCAAGGTTGGAAGAGTCCTCCAGGATCATGCAGTCCAGCCATCCACCTACCAACATTTCCCCACTAGACTATGTCCCTCAGTACAGCATCAACAAATTTCTTTAACACCTCCAGGAACAGTGACTCTATCACCTTCCTGGGCAGCCCATTTCAGTGTCTGATCACCCTTTTATTGAATAAATTTGTCCTAATATCTAACCTGAACCTCCCCTGGTACAGCTTGAGGCCATTCTCTCTCATCCTATCAGTAATTACCTGGGGGAAGAGGTCAACCCCTGCCTCGACATAACCTCCTTTCAGGTAGGCGTAGAGAACAATAAGGTCTCCCCTGAGTCTCCTCCAGATCACATACTCTCAGTTCCCTCAACCACTCCCCAACAGACTTGTGCACCAGACCCCTCACAGTTTTGTTGCCCTTCTGTGGACACTCTCCAGGGCCTTCACGTCTTTCTAGTGATGAGGGACCCAAAACTGAGCATGGTACTCAGGTGTGGTCTCAACCAGGGCTTAGTACAGGGGAACAATCACCTCCCTGCTCCTACTTGTATCAGTGACTGGGATAACTTCAATTATCCTGCAAATCATTACATTTACAACTTCATTTTTAATAAATTTATTTATTGAGTCCTGAGTTTTGAGTGTTCAAGTGTTCTATACAGGTTTTATGTATGTGCATGTTTGTCCTTTATGTTCAGAGCTGATAAAACTTTAAATCATTTAAGGACAGTATTTGCATTCTACCCCCTGAACTCTTATGTTTGATACATTTCACATTTGAACTTGCTTTCATTCTGGCAAGAAATAGAATGTGTGCCTTGAAATTGTTTTCTAGTGTTTTCCATGCTCTTTACTTTTCTGACACTACTATTATATAGTAACTATTTTTAAGAATAGAAATTGGATGCTTCTCTGTTGTTTATTTTCTCAGCTGCATCAATTATAAAAATCTTTGGTATATTGTTCTTTGGAAGAGCATGTTTCTACTTTATGTAGAAACTGTACTGTGCTGTGCCATTCCTTTAGCCCAGAAGAAATGACTAATTATATTTAAAATCTGCTGACAACTTACAGATAATTCTCTTCTCTGTTCCTTACAATTCACCAAACAATCAGCATCTGAGAGCTGCTAACAACCCCATGAAAAAAATCAAGTCAGCACTTCTTAAAGGTCAACATTTTTATGCATCTCAAATCAAAGCTGAGACTTCCCAATCTCCATGTACATCCTTCCTGGGCAGCCAGAGAAGCTGTGAAGCATATCCAGCTCTCAGGGAATAGTCTCTTTTGCCTGTAAGGCTGAAGAGATGTTGGACACCACAGCTGCATTTTCAATTGCTCTGCTCAGCAGCTTCTATTCATGTCCCTGGGAGCCACTGCATAAAGGCTATACAGCACATGTAGTTTGGGTAAGTCTTGGTAAAGGAAATCTAAACTAAATGGTCAGTTTTGAAAAATTCTGGGGTTCTTTCTGGTCACATTCTTATCACACAGATTTCTCCATCATCACAGATGGTAATGATTTCCAGGTGTGAAGATCGTTTGTCAGTTGTTTGTTCATACCGTAGTAAAGACAGCTATGTTGACTGTAGCACTACGTGTCAAGACTGACTTTGGAGGCAGGGGAATTAAGCACATTTCCTTCATCTCAGAA
This sequence comes from Bambusicola thoracicus, assembly GCA_002909625.1. NCBI lineage: Eukaryota > Metazoa > Chordata > Aves > Galliformes > Phasianidae > Bambusicola > Bambusicola thoracicus. The sequence goes on from PPHD01002871.1 coordinate 26,802, forward strand.
GACATCCACTTACTCCTGGCACGATCCCACTAGCTTGTAATTGAGTAAATATATTTCAAAGAGGCCACTAGGCTTTTTCACCTAAACTATTATTTTGGAAACACGTAAAGTTTAGTAGAGCAGGATACATGAAAGCTTTCGGTTGTTTGCTGCTGCCTTTCTTCTGCTGACCAGAGAACACTATGCAGAGCTCAAGAAAAATTATCTGTTCTGTGAATAAACACTGAAAGGTAGAAACAACAGTTAAGGAGAGTCAGTTACAGCACCCATGTAATCTATTCAAGAAGTCATCATAGCCTGAAGAAAAGAAGTGAAAATTACCACAGGAAGACAAAGAGTCTCCTTTCTTCTACCTCCTCATTAGCCTTACACAGATCACTAGCTCTAGGCTGTAGCTTGCCATCATTACAATTATATATGTATTTTATTAAAGTATCTACTATCTGACAAATGGCTTCTAGACATGGACAGCTCAATTTCTGTCTGTTCAAGGGTTTCCATGGTAACAGGCAAATCCATGCCAAAACTCAACAGATCAATTAGAAATTAATTAGTTATAGAGTATCTGGTATCTTTAGAAAGTGCCTCAAACAAAATGGTGGCTAAGTCTCAATTATCCATTTTTCAGAAAGAATAAAAGGAGAAGAGCTTAGCAGTATGAGTTTCCACACAGGATATCACCTTGGTCTTAGGCACAGGAATAATAAATGTTCACATCTACTCATAATCCCACCATCTTAAAAACTATCAAACTAGACCCAGAAAAGGATAAATATCTGGCAAAGGTTAATTAACTTTCACTTAATTCTGAAAGCAATATAGATGTTCTTAATCTAACTGTGGCATGAAAACCATTGCAAGGAGCTAAACACTTCATCTATGAACTGGAGAACTTTCCCATAGTCTTAACAGGTGCAGGAAAGAAATTGTCAAAGCTACAGTGGAAAGCCTAGCAGGAAATCACTGTTGATGTAAATGGAATCAGACTTAGCTCTTTAACTTCCCATCCACACACTAGCAATAGCATGTGATCAATCTGTCTGACTATTTAGGCTTTCTGATCTGGCCAAAGTACTTGCTGTGCTTTATGTACAATATAAGAACATCAGATGTAGGGCTGGATGATGACTGACAACACAAGGATATTACTAGTAATTTTTGGGTAAGCTTTTCAGACATGTTGAAATGATCAGTTCCCTTTAGTAAGATCATGAAAACAAAAACTTTTTTTGCTTTGTCAAAGTTTGCTGCACTCTTTTTTAAATCAGACATACACAGTTTCATTGGAATCCTACCAGAAGGGAATTTTCTTTATTTCAAACAAAAATAAAAAGTCCTAATGAATTTCTAATTAATGCTGTTGAATTTGTCAGGCATGCAAAAGGATCTAGCACTAAATAATCAGAATAAATAATCATTTTCGCCTCTTCTTTATCCATTTCTATATTTTATAGTCTGTCATAGCTGAGGTGAAATATATTGAACTTTCTCCTCTAAGCTTAAATTTTACTGCTAAGAATCTCTGTCCTGTTCTGTTTGTTATGACATTTGTGTTCTGTTTATGAACCAGTTAGAAGCTATCAAAAATACTTACATCATGCAAGCATGAAGGAAAGTATTCCCTCCATAGTGCTCCCAGATTGTCTCTATCTTCAGTATGATCTGAACAAGATCATCTGATGAATGAATGCACTGAAGAAGATCCTAATGTCTGAATTTCTTTTATCAGTGAACTCTTAAATCTGTAGCTACCTCGCTATGAGATTGCCAAGTAACCTTGGTAGAGAAGATAATAAAGACATACAGTGTCACTGAAAGCAGGTAGTTCTCTCCAAGTAGCTCTTTAGGGGTGATTATTTGTCACTAAATCATATGCAAATATTAAAAGGTTACTGAGTCAATAGAATGTAAGCACAGTGAGAAATTTAAACTGTAAAAAAATCAGGTTTTGATTGTTCGGTAGGCCAAGTACAATCTTACCACTACAATCTCTTTTTTACATTTTTAGTTCACATTGGCTAGGAAAAAGTATTCTTCAAACAAAGACTTTTACAAATTGCACTACAAGCTTAAATGTTCTCCCTAAAATATATATTCTCATATATTATTTGAAGTGCAGCATTTACACCACTGGCATCAGCTATTAATTTTTCGTTTGCCCTGTGGCAGCACATCAAGGGATTGAAGCCACCATTGATTCATAGCATTCAGCTCTGTTCAAGCCTGAATAAAATTGCAGCGCATGCCCCAAGGGCTCTAGAGGCTAAAGCTTGAGGTTTTTTCCACTGATTTCAGAGATCTGTGCAGAAGATCCTTGCACTTCTGTTCAAATAAATTAGGGTTTTATCAGCATGGGGCAGGGATCTGATTGACCAAAATGACTGGAGAGATTAAGAGGAGTAAGAGTTCCGTTTATCTGAACATTTGATCCCTACCACACATTTTAAAGTGCTATTCTGCACCCTTATTGTGATTGCTTTATAGACAGTTATTATTGGATGATACAGCCATAACTAAGTGATCTAGTCAAAGCAGAGTTACTACTGCAAGATCCAAAGCACTGTGCAGACTGAAAGGACTGCCCCATATTACAAAGTTATAACCTGTTCAAGTTACAGTGGCAATGTGTAAGTTTTTCAGTGGGAGAGCAAAACATGGTTAAGATCTTAAAACTGACCCTGGCCTGAAAGCATGACATAGCAAATTAGCTGTTTTGTACAGTGATCAGATTGGCTTACTGTAGGCTGTTCTTGAAGAAAAAATATCCAAGATCCCTTTTTTTTTTTTTTTTTTTTTTTTTAAAGCTCCAACAGTTTGTGAATTAAACAACGTGCACGTGGAGACTGCAAACATTTCATCCAGTCTAAGAGACAGAACTTAATTCATTTGGCCATGTGAGGAAAAAATTGAACAGTGAAGAGGAACATTCAGTGTCAGTAAAACAAAGGTCCTTTTAATAGAGAAAAGCTGGAGGGGGTAAGTCTGAGATCACATGTGCTCAAGTTAAGAAATACAACTGTTATCACAGAAATAACATGACAGTGGGAGCTTAGCAATGCAGATGAAGGATAGACAATAGAAAAAACTGATTCAACTGTGATTTTTGTACATTCTCTTTCAAGAAAACCTTAAAGAAATGAAAGCCTAAACCTAAAAGTCCCCCCAAAAGATCAAGTGATCTTGATTATGCCTGGGGGGCAACTATTTTGAGCATGTTTCAGATAACAGAATATGTGCTGGTGGATAAGCTATGGCAGGGAAACTTCAAGAAGTGTTATCAAATTGAAAGCTGAAATAAAAAGTAAGAAAAAAAAAGTGTAAAAGACCAACCATTGGAGCTATATGTTCTACAGTAACCCTCAAGATCTGTTTCAAAAAAGCCCTGACCTGTATCCCACAGAGGTCAATTAGCCAATCACCTGCTGAACTCTGTCTATCATTACCAAAACCAGCACAAGTGTCAGCAGCGTTACAACAGGATTTTCTCTTCTGAGTATGTGATTTGAGAGAAAAAGAAAAGATAAAGAAAAAAAACACACTTATGTTCCTAACAATGAGCTAGTTCTCACCTTGGATGCAACTTGGCCCTTCAATAATTTACATTCAGATCATAAGGAACTGCACAAGATCTTCACTTAAATAGTAGTGTGTACTTCCTTAGGCTGAAAATCATGCTGAGGAATAAAACTGAATCCAAACCTATACACAGCAACATGCAAAGGGAAAACAAAGTAATAGATTATGGGGAGAGCAGCACAACAGCTAAGGCAGCAGTGTCATTTCACACCCACAGTCTACAAGGGTAGGAGTCAGGCATTGGGCAGTTTTCTCATCCCAAATGTGAAAATACCTGAAAATCTGCATAACATATTGAGGAAGTAAAAGACAGAAGCTGCTGGGTGCTGCTGAACCTGGCAGCACGATCCATGCGAGGCTGCCTAAGCAAGTCCTGGGTCCATCTGGTGGCAAGGCTGAGCTTGAATTCCCAGTGAGCACATACACAGAAAAGTGTAACACCTACATTCGCGTGCATATTGGTTGTAAGTATCCTGCATGTATCACCTGTGTTTGCCTGTTGACAGTACTTTGTGTTCACAAAAGAACTCAGTGCTGTTTTAGAAGACCACTGTTATTGCCCTAGCAGAGGGGAAGAAAAGCCGGAAAAGCAGGCTCAACTCAGATTAGGATGAGGAGGTCGTGTGCTCTCAGACACATCTGGTGACTATGTCTCGATCACTGGCTTTTTGAGTCATACAGCATCATCTTTGTAGAGAACTACTTGTGGTTTTCTTCTGGTTGGACTTTCAGGGACTGCAGGGCTGCCTCCTCACAGGTACACAGCGCACACAGCTTAGGGAACATAACTCAGAGAAGTTGTGGATAACACTAATCACAAAACAAGCCAGTGGAAGACCTAATAAAGAAACTGTAATCCCAGTTACTGCAGCAAACTGGGATACAGGTTTCTTCATCATTCCAGGCTGGTCACATCCTCTAAGATACATACAGGAATCAAAACTGTCCATTTCATTAGGTTTGCCCAAAAAACACAGAGAAAGCTATACTACCCAGCATCTTGATCAACAAACAAGCCACTGCAGGGAAAAGGCCGATTTAGAGCAGCAGCTTGGCATATGTTTCTTCTAACACAGTAATCACTTTTGGAGGACTGCAGAACCTTGTCTGTCTTATGGAAGTTTCAACTTCCAAGTACATATGATCCTAAAATACCAGAATGACAAAAAATACTGCTGAGGGAAACACAAAAGAAAGTCACCATGTCATAGTATGTAATCATCAGTTTGTGCAAAGTTCATTGACTTGTACAAAATGAAGAAATGCTATTCCCTGGTGAGAAGTTAAAGTGGTACACATCTATTTATGGCATACACGCACACACACACAAAAAGAAATCCTGTCAATCTGTAAAGAGCAAATTTCATCCTATTCTTCAGTATTTCTGAGTATTTTTGGTTACAGAAAACAGAAATAGACTGCAAACTAATTAACCGACTGACTTGTTTTTCTCATTCAAAATGTTGCCATCTTTTGGAAATAGCAGAGGACAAAAAGGGTCATGCCATATAACAGAACTCAATATATTGTACATATTCTGGGACGTGCTCCGGTTACCTTGGGTGGTCTTTAAAAAAAAAAATCCTGGAAATGCAGTACATGTAACTGATCTTCAGTCTCAGAATGTTTATGCTTATTTTAAGCAAATATTTAATCCTCTGTTAAATAAAACATACACTGACACCGCACTGACTGTCCTAAACACTTCATTAAACATACTCTTGGTCATCTTTAACGTAGTAGAAATTATTTTCAAAAGGACCAGGAGAGTTAGCATCTATTCACTCTGATTGTGCAGTTCCCATAATCCAAGTGGTACAAATAAGTTACAGTTTGACGATCACAAATAAAAGTGGGAGAAAAAAAAAATGGGCTACAACAAAGTTACTTGTAAACATATTTTGGAAAGAATAAAATTTCGGGTCCAAAAATCAATATTGAAATATCAATTTAAAATCGCCTTGTAAATATTTAATTCTTTATATTTAATTATTAATGTGTACAAAATTGACAACATCATTTTTATTCAGTTCAATAAACGAGCATTTTTCATTTTTCCCCATCACTGTCATCCAGCTAAAAGTCACAGCTCTAATAACAGCCCTTCAGGTATCCAGGAAAGAATTTCAGATTTCTTTCTCTGCATTCAAAAGTAATCCTCCTGCTCTAAACTGCACTCCTCCAATGTGGAGGGGAGTGTCTATAAGTGTGCCAGTACTATAGCCAAAGAAGAAGCCTGTGTCACTCAAAAGTTATGTATGTACTTTTCAGGATAAAATAAATACTATCTTGCATTGAGCTTGAATATAAATAGCATGCACATTTATGGTTAATGCTGTGAGCCACTTTTAGATGAAGAGTGAGCAGTTTGATCATCCAAAAGGCAAAGGTAGTTAAGTCAAACGTGGGAGGCATCCAAGTAAGGAAAGTGGCAGGAGAGGGCAAGATTAACCACGAGGCTCTGCAGACAGGCAAGGCAGGACATCCTCCCACATACGAAGCAGGAATACAAAAGAAATAAAAATTTGCAAAACAGCAAGCAGAAGAGACATCTGTCCATCTCTTTTCTTCTCATTTTGAAAAGGGAAAGCAGTAACATAAATATTGGCAAAAGCAAGGGGAATCTTTGGTTGAGGATCTCTTCAGCCTGTGCGCCTTGACCTCAGGACAAGAAGCCACCACTGGTTCTGGACAAATGGCAGCAGTACTATAAAATAGTATGACATAGTACTATAAAACCCAAAGCTAGTTTAGGGTACAAATGCTTAAGATTAATAGACTTGAATGTGCACAGCTGTAAGAACTGCTCATCAGAAACAAATGCATTTTAGTGAGCTAGTTCAACAAAATTTGAAACTGGCCTGATTTGGCAGTCTTCTAAATTGTCTCACCATAACAAACCCTGATTCCTGAATTATATAGATAGATATGTAAATATATGCACATATATTCTGTCATAGTGGTAACAGTATAACTAGGAACAAGCAGCTTTGAGCAGGTACGGGATCACCTGAGAAAAGAGCAAAGCCTACACTGGCTTCCAGCAAAATCAGAAAATCCTGAATTTTAGTCAGGCACATTGAAGAAGGTAACCCTCTACTGTTAGTAGGACAATATTACTTACTGTATATGGTAAATCACCATTAATGAAAAACTGTGCTTCAAAATAATGATTATTTTCTGATGTGTCAATTCATTTGCTTCTTCACAATGGAGCTCCTCCAGAATGACTGTGGGTGCAGATTCAAGGAGCAACTAAAAAACCAGGCAATGACAGCTTTAGAAGTAGCAACAGGGTCAGGATCTTCCCATCTGCTTTTGTTCTTGCTGCTCAAACCAAACTGAGATTAACACTTTTCTTACAAAAAA
>PPHD01002872.1:0-33745 GCA_002909625.1 Bambusicola thoracicus
CCTTCCAGTCTGTACAGATGCCTGGGGTTCCTCCGGCCCAAGTGCAAAACCCTGCACTTTGCCATGTTGAACCTCAGTAGGTTCACCCGGGCCCACCTTTCAAGTCTGTTAAGGAACGATTCACTGCTTAAAGGCATGAGGGCAACATTCTGGGAAGCTGCAGGGCAGAGAGCCCAGAGCATGACTGGAACAAAGCCATTCCCTGGGAAGGTGCTATTCCGTGGGGCCACAGTGTTCGGTGACTGCTGCATGCAGCACACCTTGAGCCAGGCAGACAGCTTGGAAGCCACAGTGCCAACACCAAGCAGGCACACTGCTGACGTTTCTGACATTTGTCAGCTCTGGGGAAGATGCAGCTGCTTTGGATGCTTTGTGGCTCTGAGGGCAGGCTGCACCTCCAGGGCAAGGCGGGAGGAACAGTGTGACGAATGTCCCAGCCAAGCTATATGGAGATGGTGCCTTCTGCCATGGTCGATGCTGCGATCATCCCTGTCCCTGAACCTGAGCAACACAGGTGAGTGAGGGATATGAAGCATAGATTTGGTGGCAGTGGTACTCACAGGGTGACCCATAGCTCATCTCCTGCCCCGTCCCTCTCCCATGGTACGTCACCCGGTGTGGGCTCAGCTCCAGGGGTCTGGCTCCCAAACAAGCAACAGCAGCAGCAGAAAGGATGGAAGGCAAAACAAAGGCAGAAGCACCAAGGAGAGTTCTGACTTTGCTTTTGGTTCACATTTCTCTGAAAACACCGCTGGCCTGAGGAGGGAGGAGGAGGCAAAACATTGAGCATCCCCCTTGCCAACTGCTTTGTCCTCTAAAAGATTAGTTCCCTTCCCTGGCTTATAGGGATTTGTGGCTGCTCCATCTGCTCCAGCCCAGTAGGGCCGTTGGTGCTGGGGAGGGGCCTGGTGGCTGTCCCCACACCAGGGTATGCCCCACAGCTTTGCAGCACCCACTGGCTGCAAGCGGACACTTTGCTGCTGCAACCCCAACAGTGGGAGCACAGTGGTGTCACAGGGTGCTTTACAAAGTGCATGGCCAGCAGGTCGAGGGAGGTGATCCTCTTCTGCTCTGCCCTGGTGGGGCCATATCTGGAGCACTGTGTCCAGTTCTGGGTTCCCCAGTTCGAGACAGACAGGGAACTGCTGCAGAGAGCCCAGTGGTGGGCCAGAAAGATGGTCGGGGCCTGGAGCACCTCCTGGATGAGGACAGGCTGTGGAAGCTGGGGCTGTTCAGCCTGGAGAAGCTGCCCAGAGAGGCTGTGGAGATATCTAAAGTCACATGGATGCTTCCTGTGTGACCTGCTTTAGAGAAGCTGCTTAAGCAGGGCGTTGGACTGGGGGGATCTCCAGAGGTCTCTTCCAGCCCCTGTGACTGTGATTCTGTAACAGTGTGGCTCCTGGGGCACTGCCTGACCTCATGGGCGGCTTTGCATGATTTCCTGCACCTTGTGGCTTTTAGTTTTTATTTCTTTTTCCCCAAGATTTCCAGTAGAGCTCTGCATTTTACGTTTTTATTAGCCCTGAGGATGCTCGTGGCTGCTGGGGGGGTCTCAGGGAGGTAGCTGCCTGATAAAAACCCCTCAGCCTTGGAGAAACTAATGGGCGGTGGGGAGGAAAGCATCCTCTGCATGAGGGCAAGATATGGGCTTGGTAGGCGGACCCACAGTGCCTGGCAGGGCTTTGGGGATAAATCGGGAGTTGTCTGGCTCATAAGTGCTTTTAGAGCTGTCTGTTTCTGGAGGTGAAGGCTCTCCCCTCTCCTGCTCCATCACTCCCATCTCGTCACCAGGCACTGGTGAAGGTGGTGGGTAGCACAGAGGCTGGAGGTAAACTGGAGGAGAGTTTGTGACAAGTGGGCTCACTGAATTTATAGAGACTGACTGAACTGGGTTTGTGGAAGTGTCGGGGGGGTGATGGGTGCTGCCGGGACTGCACCACCCCATTCCCATGTGCTGCTGCACTGATGCGCTGCAGGGGGATGCAGGACATGGGAGCCCAGAGCAGCACACCGCTGCTCCTGGCACCTCTCCCCATGCCAATGCATTTCAGCAGGTGCGGGGCTGTACTGGATGTACCCAGTGGGGCTGTGCTTGGGAAGCAGCGGTTTCACTTCCCACTTGGTAATGAAGCAGAAAATTTCAAAGCAGGGAGCTCCAGGTGATGAGATGTGCCACCCCATCCTATTTCCCAGGTGCTGTCCCCCCGCCTTTGCCCCCCATCCCCCACCCTTCCACCAGGAGCACGGATGGAGGCCACCAGGTGTCAGCTAGGAAGCTTTCTACCTTCCCCTCGTCTTCCCAAATGGACAATGTCTCTGCTCATTAGGCACCTGCCCAGGGGGCAGATGTCAGCTCAGCTCATGTAGCTCATGGCTTTTCTCAGCTCATCGCTGCCGTGGCTCTGACGGCTCTGGAGCGCTCAGTTCCCATCACATCAGGCGGCGGCTGCCTCCCTGCCTGCCCCGCAGTCAAGACGCTCACCTTCCTCCCGCACCCCCGCCTCCCCTTCCGAGGAGCAGGGCTTCCAAGGAGGCTTCATTAAGGGGCTGGAGAATAATGGGCACCATTGGCACGCATGCGCTCACGTCTTCGTTCCTCGTTGGGCAGCGCCCGGGAGGAGAAGCCATCTCTGCAGGCTGCCAGCTGAAGCTAATGCGTCCCGACAGCTTGTTCACTGGGACATTAAAATCATTGCCTCTGTCTGTGTAAAACACACAGAGAGTTAGATGATGGGAACACAGGTCAGGGGAGGACCGTTCTCTCCCTTCTGCAATCAGCAGTGCCACTGGGAAGCCAAGCAGCAGAACCCAGTGGATCCCCCCAGTGCTACTGCGTCCCACCCAGTGCATGTTCCCACCAACACATAGTAGGACCAGCCCTCTGTGGGAATGTGTTGCAGCTCAGGTGTTGGGGAGAGCTGCCAGCTACACACTGCCTTTTCCTCAATGGCTTCAGTTTCCCTGGGGTCTGCAGCAAAGCATGAGCCTCCCTCGGACCCCATGCTTGAAACACAAACCAAACAAGCAGCAGAAGTGCAAAGTGCTCACAGGTGAGGAGAAGCTAACATTAAGCTTGACGGACTGATTTTGCTCAGGGCACCTGTGTAGGCAGCTTGTGTTAGTCTTTAAATAGCGGTGCTTGCTTTTGTGAGCATGGGGTTGGCAGAAGAGATGGGTTGGGTGGTGGGGTCACAGTCACACCTGCTGGTATTTGGGGCTGTGCCTTAGGACAACATGCAGAGGAACTGCTTCTGCATTTCCAGCTACGATTAGGTGCAGAAATAGGGAGACTTCAGGCTGGGTCACTGAAAATCCCTTTTTGCCTGAGCAAGCTTCCTTTTGTAAAAGGTTCCTTATGTGTGCTGATGGGTGGGCCAAAAGTAGCCCACCCATGGCTTAACAGAGTGGCAGGGCAGTGTGTGAGCTAGTGTGTTCTGTATGCCATGAGGCCTGGTGGCACTCAGCAATGGCCAAGGTCTTCAGCGCATAAGTGCATCAAGCAAGGAAGCGGTGCTGCCGAGCTGGTATTGATTGCATCCTCAAGGTGCTTTCATCTGGGAGCAATAGGTGTGCGTTGCTTGGATCTGGTGAGAAAACATCACAGATTTCCTGATGTCTTTCTCATTGCACCATTGAGTTTTTCACTGGAGAGGATCAACCAGGAAAAGGAGAAATGATTAACTTGCTTGTATTGCCAGAGCAGGTGCAAGGTACAGGGGCTTTAGCCAACCTGGAGAGAGGATTTGGGAGATGATGATGGAGATCTGCAAGCAGACAAAAAAATCACTTGTCTGTAAGCAGCCTTTTAGTACGACTGTTGACTTGCTTTCTCCATAGATGAGCCAGATCCTGCCGTGGCTGGGTGCTTGTTGTGCTTGGCAGTCTGTTAGTGTATGGGCAGAAGGGTTGTGATGCATGTAATAAGAAGCAGAGCTTCTGAAAGATGGACCGATATTTGATTAAGAAATCTGCTGACAAGGTCATTAGTGATGCATTTCCTGGATGCTCATGCTTGGGATAAGCTAAAAACTGGGATTTGGAGGACAAATAAAGCTTTCCTTCTTTGTGAATTCTCAGCAGACTTTCTCCCCAAAATGCTTAGAAGAGCCTTCCAACATGTGCCATAAATGCTTACTGGGGAAATATGCAAGAGCTGAGTAGCAATATTCTCAGAAACAGGCTCCTCTCCACACATCTGCATTGCAAAGTGTTCCTTGCAGCCCTTTTTCCTTCCAGGGTCTGAGCCCCTCAGCTCACGTGCGTTTTGGTGAACTGGAGCTGTGCTCAGGGATGATGTTGGGCAGTGGGGAAACCCTGAGCATCAGCATGCTGCTCATGGCTGGGCCCTGCTGGCTCTGTCCAGAACTTCACCTTTCTGCATCATCAGCTGGTTGGGAGCTGACACCTTGCAGAAAAACAGCTGTGATGTGGGGTTTGTAAAAGGGTATGGACTTGTAACCAAGAGTGAATGTCTGGGAACTGGGGATTTGACCTACATGGGAGTTTGACGTACAGCAGCATTTGAGCTTCGTTGTTTTTTGTTTGTTTGTTTTTCTTCTCAGTGCTGACCAGTAAAACAAAAACCTGCTAAGGACCCTCTGCTTGAGGCTGTTTTATTCCTGGTGCCAGGAGGATGCTCCCGTGGGTGCCCAGTGTGCAGAGGTGTCACGCTCTCTTCCAGGTCTCCCCCTGCTGCCTGTGCTGCTGATCCCAGCCCTCTGCCCCTGGCCCCTAAAGGTGAGTCTCACCCCACTACTGCTGCTTGCAGGGCTTTGCTTGTGTTTTCCATCCCTTCCTTTGTTTTGGTGATTTATTTAGATGCTTTTTTCCGCCCATCTTCTGGATGCCCGTGGAAAAGGATGCTACCACCTTTTGACAGTGAGATTTAAAAATGAGTGTACTTCCAATTGGCTTTGGAGGGTGGGGATGCTGTCCAGTGGCCGATCTGGATCCTGGGGTGGAAAACCCACATTCATTGTGAGAACGGTCTGGCACAGGTGCAGTCTCCACTTGCAAAGCAGGAGCTGCCCCAGTGTGTTTGAAGCAGCAATCAGCAGGAACCACAGCTCACCCATCCCGCTGCTTAAAGAGTATTTTGGGCAATGTAGAGGTTTTCCTGCCCTCTGGCACTCAGCTTATTAACTGCTCTGGCTGCTTGATTGATTGTATTGACGGGTAATGCATGCCCCAGTTAACTTATTGGGAGCAGCAACAAAAATAAAGCAATAAAAATAACCCTGTGCCCATGTCACCAAAATGTGTAGGAATGCTGCCATTACAGAAGCAGAGCCACGACCCCCATGTGGCAGATCACAGCCTCACTGCTGGGCTCTGGCTGAGGCCCTGCTCCTCCCTCCCACCCTTCTGATGGCTCTGGTTGGTGGCTGCTGGGGCAGGACCTCCCCAACCCTGAGTCTGGAGGAACGTATGCCCATAAGCAACCTGGTGGCAATGCTCCCAGGTGTCATGGTACAACCCTTAGCTGACTCCTGTGAAGAAAGAGGAGGGGGGAATGACCCAAAGCATACTTTATTTCTCAATGAAGTTGGCATTCCCCAGTGTTTCAAAGCAACAACAGCAGAACATCTCTCCAGCAAAGGCCCAGCTCTGCCAGCAGGGACCCCCCAGTATGAAGGGGAACATGGGGCTTACAGGGACCCTTCCACCTCCAGCAAGGGAATTGGGGCTGAGGGATGTTGGGAAAGACCAGGAATCAACCTTCAGCCCTGTACCCAGCTCTGCAGGCTCCTGCTCTGCGCACAGCATGCCCGTCCCTGGTGGACCCCATCCTTCTGAGGAATCGCTCTGGAGCTCGAGGCCAGCCTGCAGGGAGAGGTAAGGCAAGCTTGGCCCTTCTCCAGCTCCCACCGCCTCTGTCCGTGTCACGTTTCGTCACTCACCTTCTGCCGTGCTGGTCACAGGGGTCCTATAAAAGCAGCGAAAGAGCGAAGCTGGGAAGAGCAGAGATGGGGTCATGTTCATCTGCCTCTCTGCTTTTGTTACTAAAATAGATCTGCTGTGGCCTGAGGCTGTCGTGCTGTCCCAGGCATTGACTATCGCATAATGGAAGGCAGGGCAACATTTTCCATTAACGAGGAGGAGGAGGATGTGCAACTCTTGGTGAGAAGATGGCCCTGTAAAGAAGAAATGTTATAGTGACTGGGAAACCCATCTCTCTCCCTTCCCACTCAAACAATTCTATGGTTCTGTGTGTCTGGACCAAGGTCATGGTGCCACGGTTGGTGATGGTGTGCACACATCTCCTGGGGTGTCTGCTGTCATGGGCTGCAGCTGTGTGTGCTGCACGCAGCCTCTTGCAAACACATCCATCTGTAGTGGGACTGGGGGCGGGGGGAGGCTTCAGAGGCTCGGAGGCCATATGCTCGGGGAGGGATGTGCTTTGGGAAGCAGCGAGGAAGGCTCTGCTGGCAGCCCCCAGACCCAGTGGGTCTCAGGGAAGGGCCCCCCATGGCCATCTCTGAGGAAAACCAGGGGACGTCCTTGCTGGGGGACTGTGTGTCTGACCCAGGGCCACAACCCCAAACTGTCCTCCCACAAGCTCTTGTGACCCTGCTCTGTCTGGCATGTGTGTTTTATCCCCTGGCTTAAGTGAAGACATTTTTTCTGCAATAAGTGGTTATTAAAGCACCATTTGGATGAACATTGTGACGTCTCACAGCTCCCACCTCCTCCAGGCAGGTCTCCAGCCTGCTTCCTCTGCCTTCCCATGCTCCCTGACAGAAGTGCCATCCCCTCTCCCACGGCTGTATCCCTGCCCTCTGCTGTGTCCCCAGGCAGGACAGGAGCCTGGTGCCCAGCTCTGTGCATTTGCAGCTCCTGGCCCCAAAGGCACGGCAAGGCGTGCTTTCTTTTAAACGCTGACCCTTCCTGTTGGCTGCATCTTGGACATTTTGCCCCATGGCACCCGTTGGAACACCAGGTTGGAGCTGGGGGATGTTTGTCCATGTAACCGTGAGCATGCCTGCAGTGCCCTTCCTCTGTCCTTTACATTCAGAGGTGATCCTGTGGATGCCTATGCTATAGCAAACAGTGTGTACAGGGGAAACCTGAAAAAGGACTTTTTTGGGGGGATCAGTCAGCACTGGGAAATGGTTGCTGTTCCATCTTGCACCCAGGCAGTGTTAGCTCCAGGACAGGCAAGGCGCTTGCATTGCGTGTCCATACTGGCACAAGGCTGACCAACAGCTACCAATTTCCTGGTTTGACTCTTCTGCTTAATCTGAACTTGAAGGTGAACAGGAGGAGCTAACAGCATCGATCCGGGCTGCGGCTGATCACTGCCGTGCCCCTCTCCTACTGCTTTTTCCCTGCCTCCCCTTCACGCCTTTCAAAAGCCATCCGTCAAAGCAGGGTGGCGTGGTACCATGCAGCTGACCTTGCTGGGGGACAGGGGGACAGCATGCAGGCGCCTGCTCTGTCCATGTCGCTGGGCACAAGGCTATGGGGTGCCTGAGGCTAAGAGGGGCAATGCCCATGTCCTGCTCCATTGGGGAATGAAACAAAACCTGAGCATTGCTCAGAAACCTTGAACTTGCTGTTGCTAATGCATAGAAACCTCCTTTTCTTTTCTTTTTTTTTTTTTTTTTTTTTGTCTTCACTCAGCATCTTCCTTGCTTTAGCCATGGATTTCCTGCAGCTGAAAACAACAAACCATTTTAATCTACGTATTGCTTGTTCTGATCTTTTAATCCAGCTTGCTTTCTATCGGCAGAGCGGCCTAAAATCATTTCTCTTCCTGCCCCCTATTATGTAATTATCCAGCAGATTACTCAGGGGCCAGATGTGGCTGAGCACTGCTGTGAAGGGTTGAGGGGCTGCGGAGGAGCACTGCGGGGCTGAGAGGGAGGGGAAGTGTTGAGCCGACTGCACTGGGCTGAGTCCTCTGCATTCCAGCATGCAACAGCAAGCAAGGTTATCCCTTGGCTCATGTTTGTTGAAAGAAGATGCCCTATAGTCTGGTTGGAGAAGTGTGGCCTCAAACTTGGGGAGGATCTCACTGCACATCTGTGGGGTATTTTATGGCTGTGGTGTTATCCACCTCTTGGGAAGGAATGAGACATATGGATGGTTCTGCCTGTGCAGAACTGTCTGGCATCCCTCTGTAGAGCATTGGGTGGGGGGACAGCCTGGGTGAAGGAACAGCAGCTTTGGGGAATGTCGTGGTGACACTGAGATGACATGGTTTCATCACCAAAGCCTGATCTCAGCCAGCTTTCAAAGGAGCCTTAGATGTTAACCTTAGATAATGAAGTCTGGAGCCCCTGGGTAATGGGGTGGTTTGGGACAGCTGCCTTGCAGAAGCAACATATCACTAAAATTGAAGGGCAGATGCCAGAGGAGGGTTTGCTCAAGGGTTTCCATTTGCAGGGATGATGAAAAGGTGCATCATCAGCATAGGATGGCATAGCGAAGCGTCCTGACTCCATTGAGCTGGTACAGAAGAGCTGTATTTATCTTAAATGCAAGGAATCCAAAACCTTGAAGCAAAGCAAACTTTTCTCCAGTCACCCAGAATTAAGGAGCAAGCTCCTTCAGCTACTTCAGAGCTCCCGTTCCCTTTGGAGCCTGGACTTGCGAGGCCACCAGGACTGGCAGTTGAGGGAAGAAAGCCAGGGTTGATTGCTTAGACTGTGGACCATAGTTGACTTGGATGTGATTAGGATGGTTTTTTGGTAAGCAGGTGCTTATGGAGGTGACTTTGACATGTCCTTTGAGCCTGGCTTAGCCATGCAGCTTTGGGAGCAGATGGTGCCCAACTTGGAGCATGCTGCACTCCATCTACAAGACACCAGACATCTTGGTCCTTCTTCCAAAACAACTGTTTCAGCTGTCCCTCTGCCTCCAAAGCAGGGCATCTGTTGGCTCTTGGAGTGGTTGGTTGATAGGAGGGTACTGGAGGATGTGATCTGCCATGGAGAGGTCCAAAGCAGCGTGGGGACATGAGATGCTCTTTGTTTGGCCATACAGTGCTTACAGTGCATTCCCTTCCTCGGAGGCTCATGGAGGGGGTGTACCAGTTGAGATCTGGGGTCTGCAGTCAGTGTTCCAGCTGGGTCCCTCCATCACTGCTGCCTGCTGCAAGCTGGCTGTTCTAACTCAGCCGGCGCCAGCAGCTAAATGTGTGCTGCTGAACACGCTCCTCCCTCCCGCAGGCTCCATCCCTGGCTGATACCCTGGCCAAATGGCTCTAAATTTCCCCATGTACAGAGCCCCAGCACTCGTTTCGTAGCAGAGCTCTTTCCCCTTCATGTTGATAGCGTTGGCTGGTTTGTTCTCATGCCTCGAGGCAACCCGATTTGCTCAGTGGCCTTTAAAAAAAATGATGGAAAAAAAGAAAATCAGAGCCCACTGCAATGACAAAAGCATCAGTGGTGGGTGCATCCCCCTTTACAGCAAACCAAGGGATTTGGGAGAAAATAGGTCACGTGCTCTCCGTCCCATGCCACGTGGTTGCCATCCCAGGGCCAATGAGGTTTGGAGCCCTCCGCGCTGTGCAGCAAAAGATCACTGGGATTTTTTTCCCCATAGCATTTTTCATCCTTTCCAAACGTGAAAAGAGTGGCCATCTGCGCAGACCCCATCAGGCGAAATCGGCACGAAAGCGGCTCTTTGGGGAAGGTAAGAAGATTTAAGAGATTGTGTTGGTGGAAGACCACCTGCCGCCTGCAACTTCTCCTACAGATGAAAATTGATGAGGTGCTACGAGATATGGTTTAGTAGCTTAGTGGTAGTAGTGGTGATGGGATGGTTGGACTAGATGATCTTGTAGGTCCTTTCCGACCTTGTGATTCTATGATTAGTGAGGAGGTGGGAAGCGAGTTGAATACGGGGCTCCAGCAGGGGCTAAAAGAGCTCTGAACACTTAAGAGCCTTTCTAAGTGCATGGAGAAAACTGCGTTGGACAGAGGTGGGATTGTGGGAGCAATAGGTAGTGAGCTCCAGTGAACGGCTGCTCCTCCAACTACCCGGTCTTGCAGAATTGCCATTCTTTGCTGTGGTGTGGCTTTTATGAAAATAAAGAGCAACTTTACCTGCATATTGCAGCCAATGCTAACAACCACCAGGTCGGGAAGCGCCCATCCCTGCATTAGCTGGGATATCCATCTGTTATGGATTTGTGTGAGGTACAGTGCGAGCTGCGGACAGAGCTGCTGGTGAACGTGTGCAGGGTGGGGACAGTCAGAATCCCATCGACCCAAAGAAACGGGGGCTAGAATAACATGGATGTCCATCACACCTGGGTCTGTCCATGCAATAGGAGCCCCGCGCCTATTTGATTTGATTGCATTTTGGTTGTGTTTCCATTAATTTTTGCTCACGCGCTGAGGAAACGGGCAGAAATTTGATGTGGGGAGAGGAATGCTTTCTGTAATGGCTCCCTTCTGTTCTTTGGGTAACCGTTTTCCCCATGGTCACTACGTTTTGTGGTGCCATTGCTTTATTTTCTCCCTCTGGTGGCATTTTATTTGGTTGAAACATTTCTATATGAGTATAAAAGTGAGCTGTTAGTTTCGGAGGTCAGGGAAGGCTGAAATGCTGTTGAAATCAATCCCAAAATATCACATCCTTATTACAAAGGGAAAATATTTCCAGATATATTTGTTTTGTAATCGGAGTTTCCTGGGATAATGTCCTTTTAATGCAAACCATATTAGAGAAATCCATTTTATTACTGGGGAGTCACGTCTGGCTCAAAATAAACCAAGACCAGTGGAAGAAGGGCATTGTGCTTAGGTTCCCATCAAATGATTGACCTTTGTAGTGGCAGATGCAAAGGCAGATGCTTCAGCTTGCATTTTGATACAGAAACCAACCCCTGAGAAGTCGTGGTTTTGCACCATATTCGGGCTTCAATTGCAAAATAATTCCGTCGTATTTTTGAAGCTCTTAATCTCAGTTCTTTCCCTCTCTCTCTTAAGGACTAATTTGTGCAAACATTTTTAGTATTTCCGTCTGTAAAGGCACATTTTGACGTCTTTCCTTTAGGGTAATAAACATCAGAGATGTTCTTTTAATCCAGTCGAATTTAAGGACATTTCTTTCTGAAGAAAACAGACCGTTCGGGGTGGGGGGAAATACTGACCAGGATGAAGGAGGGAAAAAAAAAAGTGGTTTTGGGGAGCAGGGTTTGCTGTGGGGAAGTGGGGTAGGTACCATGTCTGTGGGTCTCAGTGCATGAGAATGAGTGCCAGCCCTGGTGGGGAGTGCTCTCCATCCCTGCAGCACACTCTTCTGCTTCTCGCTCGTCGCATCCATCCTGGCGCTGTGGCTGTGCATGCACACACATCTGTCTTCTTTTATTTTATTCAGGCTTTGCTATGTGAGTAAATGGTGTCGGGGCACCAGACCTGCTCCTCCGGGGCCAGATTTGGGGACAGGGGTGGTCATGGCCCCCTCCCCACAGCCCTGGTCCCACGCTCAGCACGCGTACAGGTTTCCTCTTCAGTGTGCTTGGCTGAGTGTTTGGACCCGAGGTTATAGAGGACCTACCACAGAGAGAAGGAGAGAGGAAAGCACGGCTCTCCTTGATCGTAATTGAGGCTGAGGTTTAGCTGAAGTGAAAACAGATCAGGAGTGACAGTTTTGGAGCCTGCTGTCAGGGTCTGAGCACGGCGCGGCGGCGATCCACCCCCAGCCGCCCAGGGCCACCCTCCTTCTCTTCTTCCTCCTCCTCCTCACCGGTGAGCATGGGACAGGGTCACCCTGCCTGGCTCCATCCATGGGGCATCTCATGCCTGGGGTTGGTGGCACAGCCACTGATGTTGTCGCATGCCACCCCTGTCTGCATTCCCAGAGGGAAGAGTATCTCTGGCCAAGGTGATTGATGTGGGTTTGGGTTTGCTGAGAGCCAGTGCCATGGAGGAGCAACAAACGCAGAGCTCTAGGTCCAGCCCCACGGTCAAAATAACACACACCTTACCTGTCTCAACCTGCTGTGTCCTGTCTGCCCCCGTGTGCTGCAGGTCAGTCTGTCCGTCCACCAGTGCCTGGACAGACCCCTCCAGGGCAGCCCTCATGCTGCAAGCCTCATCCCTATTTCCAGGGATTAGAGAGAGAAATGGGGCTGGGATGAGATGAGGCAGGAGATTGCTGTGCTCGCAGGATGAAGGGATTTGTGGGCTGCCCCCAGATCAGGAGATTGAAAATGGAGGGAAATTATTGGGATGATGCTGCCTGGGATTAAAGCCAGTCTGGTCAGAGGCAGTCTCCTTCAGAGGGGGGTGGCGGATGGGCTGCGGGATGCCTGCTGCTCTGCGAGCATTTTCATCTGCTGCAGAAGGCGCAGTGGAAGTGGTGCACCCAATCCTCAGCACTCTGGGATGCCTGGAATTGCGTGCAGTGTGGTGGACTGAGGTGGGGAGAAGGGAACAGGAGCAGAAAGCCACTTCCTTGGTGGCTCCTTGTCCAGCAGGACGAAAGTGCCTGTTGTGTTCTGCTGGGAACCCCAGAGGTGCTCTCCTCTCAGCCGTCCCTGCAAGCAGAAGGATGCCGGGAGCGTGCTTGGAGCTCCTTACAGAGCTGTGCCCTCTGGTTTCCTGGCTGCAGGAGGACAAGCTGTGTGTTCTCCGAGGGCTGCAAGGCCCCACATGGCCTCTCCTCCTTGGTGAGCACTCGTCATGGACCTCCGGCCATGAGTGTCCTCTTTTGGGTGTCCTTTGGCCTTCCCCTGAAGAACGGCGTGTAAGTGATGTGTCCCAATAGCATTGCAGGGCATGTATGCTTACATGCATCGCACTGAATGTAACCATTAAAAAATGCTCTTCTGGGCTGATTTCTGCTTGATGGAGTGTAGGCATGGGGTGATCTCTTTTTCCGTTGGTGATGAATGTCAATTATATCATCTACAGAGCAGTGTGATCTGGTGATCCAGTGCCAGGCCTAAGGCGGTACAAGGTCCCTGTGAGATGTGTGTGGTAGAGGGACCCTCTGGGATGGGTGAGGTGGGTGGACCAAAAGGCAGCCCACTCACATCTTCTCACTCAGTATTTTTTAGCTGGGGCAAAACAAGGCTAAATTAGGTGCATCCCTGCAGCATGACTGACCCTGGGCACGGCACATGGCTGACCTGCTGTGAGGAAGTTGTGTCCCGGCACTGAGCCCAGATCTCCCTTGCTGCAATTAAGACCCTGCGTAATGCCCTGTCTCCTCCAGCCTCCTCATTCCTGTGGACCTTGGTTCCTCTGGCCCTTCCTTCTGTCCCTGTGGGTCCAGGGTTGCTCTCTGCTGGCTGGATCTCCCATGAAGACCCATCTCATTATTCTTGGCTTTCTTTTGCAGATCCTGAGCTTGCACATTGAGTTGTTGCTCCCAGCCCTTTTTGGGTGGATGAGGAGTCCTTCCTCTGTGCCTAAACTACATGAAGCCAAGTTCAGTACTTTCCCTTCCTGAGTCATATTTTTTTTTTTCTCCCCATTGCTAAGCTCTCTTTGGCTTCTTCCCTGCTCTCAGCTACACTGACTCCCCTAACCTGGTTTTTCTCCTGGCACTTTAACAGGAGAGTCTCTAATACATGCTCTTTGAGCTCTGAGAGTGTTTCCCAGCCATCTCCAGTTTCCTTTACCCCAGGTAAAGTACCCTGGCTCTTTCAGGAACATGTCACATGGGAAGATATTAGCAGCCATGTTCCTACCACAGCCTGTTAGGGCTTTCCCCTCTCTGCACAAGCTCACCTTGGGGCTGCAGGTGCCTGCAGAAATGCGTGGCTCCCGTTGTGCCAAGTGAGGTTCTCTGTTCTTCAGTGGCTTGGTCCAGCCATCCTCTGCAGCACTGGGTCTCATGACACATCCAAGATGCAGATATGGAGCACAGCATTGAAGCTCTTGGCTTCTAAATCTCAGCAGTGCAAATCAACACCGTTTCAGCTAATTAATGAAAGCTGATGGTACAACATGTTAATGGCAGCAATGCCTTTCAGGGTGACCGGGGCACCTGTGCTGAATGGAGAACAGCAAATGCTTGGCCCGACCCAACTCCTCA
Source organism: Bambusicola thoracicus (assembly GCA_002909625.1). Lineage (NCBI taxonomy): Eukaryota > Metazoa > Chordata > Aves > Galliformes > Phasianidae > Bambusicola > Bambusicola thoracicus. Next base: position 13,999 of record PPHD01002872.1, read on the forward strand.
TCTTCCTGCTTCCCAGAATCTCCAAACAGTTGGCTTGAGCATGGTGGGACAGCGGGTATTTCAGAAAAAAATCTTCAATGTGTTGCTTTATTATTTAATTTTCTGGCAGAGTAAAATCTGTGGCTGAGGAGGCAGCCACCTTCCTTATCCAAGGAGATGGTATTTTCTCAGCACAAGGTGTCTTAAGTCCACCCAGCACTTGCTGAAGGCTTACAGACATGTGCAGATGTGCAGTTGCTCTTGGTGACTGAGCAGCAGGAAGCCCAACAGAGTAGTGCAAAGAGCGTCAGCGCTCAAATCTCCTATGTACTTAAACAGTTTAACCTTCACTGCAAGTATGTTTTTATTGGCAAGTTGTTCCAAAGTAGCTAACAAGGTGAGTTGGAAGTGACTAAACTCAAGTGTGTTGTCCCCACTCCCAGCCTTCCAGAAGCGGCTTTCATTCAGAACAAAACAAATTCACTGCAGACCCATTACTATACCGAGCAGGGTTCTTTCACCTTACTGAGATGGAGGTTTCACAGGTGCAAATGATTGTTTCCTCATTGCATGCAAAACCTTCATCTTGGTGTGATCAACAGGGAAAAGCTGCAGCTTCGCTTGCTGCCATCACACAGAAGATGGCTATAATGGCCATCAGGACGGATCCAGTACTTCTCTTTGGATTGGGCTTGAGTTAGAGGCCATGGATGTTAATGCTGTCTGACATCAGGGGGCCCAATCTTGTTTTCACATCTGACTTCCCATCCATTCACCACCCGCACCAGGGTGATGCTTCTGTGGGAGGCTGTTCATCAGTAACCTCTGAGGTGCGGTAGGTTGAGATGGATGCAGTGGCACCCAGCAGATAAGCAGGGACTCCTGGACGTCACTCCCTGAGCTTCCAGTGCCTGCTGGCAGGACCCAGGGGTTTGTGCTTTTTTTTTTTTTTTTGTGATAGGGACTCACCAGCTATCTCCATCTGGGACAGCCCTCTGCTGTGATGCTGCATTTCTGCTCCTCTTCGTTTTCCAGTCAGTCAGAAATCCTGCTGAAATGCCTGAAATTTAAAGTAAGAAAGAGAGGTGTAAATGGCTAGGGAAGGTTTGCACGCTGTGTAGAGCTCCTCTTCTTGTTTTCTTCTAAAAAAATGGAAGAGATGGTCTTTAAGAGCCAAGCTCGGCCACAGGGGCCAGCTCAGCAGTGCCACTGAAAACACACAAATTTAAGGTGTGTTCAACAGAAGGGAACCCAAAAGCAGGATGCACAGCCTGATACTGGCCCGAAACAAATCTGTGTGGCGGCTGGTGGGTGAGCTGTGTAAAGGAGAACCCCAGGAAAGCAATGGGGAATTTCTTGAGGGGGAGAGCAGGTTTAGCACCGCTTTGGGCTGGTCTGAGGGCAGAGATGTTGGCTGATACCAGCACCTTGAGCCAGTGTTTATGTCTGTAAGGCCACCCAGAGTGAGCAAGCAGCCCTGCTCTCTGGAGGGCAAAGGACTTGGGGGAGCAATCCATTCTGGCTTGAAGGGGCTAGGAAGCAACTGTTTAGGAAGTGGAGAAAAGCTTTCAAGAGTTCCATCTAGCAGAGAGACTGGGGGTGGGATCAGGTGGTAAAAGACAATCAGAGGCACTGAGGATGCAGCAGAGACTGATTGTGATGATGGCCCTGGCACTGAATTTGTGGTCATGGGAGCTGGAAGAAGGGGCGGAGCAGAGGGTCCAAAGCAGAAACATTTCCATCTCTGCAGTAGTAGTTGGGGTAGCTGGCATAAAAGTGACGGAGGCTGGAAGAATCCCATGGTGCACAAGAACAGACTGGAAGGCAGGTTACAATTGCTCTTCAGCAGCCAATGGGTGACATCGTGGGCCATGAGCAGAGACGCACCACTTGGAGGAGAGCAGGGGAATGGGAACAGGTGACCAAGAATGAAACATCCAGAAGGCAAGAGCAGGGAGATGTAGTGATGCTACAGCTGCAGTGATGCTTGGAAAGACCAAGGGCTGGTGAGAAGTGGGGATACCATGGCTGATGTACCAAGCTAGAGTGGAGGTATCTTTTTTTTTTTTTTTCTGTTGGAGTTTTCTAACGTGTTCTCAGTGGAACTGGAGAGTGAATGGAGGAGACATTAATCAAAATGACTCCTCTGTTTGTGGAAGCCAGCAGCAGCTGCAGATGCAGCTGTATTGCAAAACAATGTTAGGCATCATGCATTAGGACTTCCGTGCTACCGTCCTCTCATGGCTTCATCTTCTGACCACCAAAGCCTGCCGGTAGCTGATGCATTTCCTTTCGGAGCCTGGCTTTCAGTCAGTACCAGACTTTGGTTTTCTGCCACAGCAATTTTTATCCTTTCTCCTTCCATCCCCAGCCTGATCTGGCCAGACTGCATTGTCGTCATAATCCTGAGCTCGCTGCGGCGCGCTGCCCCCAGCCGCTAAAATGTGATGCTGAAAATCGCTGGATTAGGTCTTAATGGCAGGATCAAACCACAAGGAGATGAGTGGGGAGAAAGCTTCAGCAAGTGGGCAGGCAGATCTTGGGAAAGTGTCTAACGTCAGAAAAATGGCTTCTTTCCTAGGCTGCCTGCTGCTGTCTTCGTTTAGGACATGGCTTTCAGTTTCCAAGGTTTGGAAAAAAACTGGCTCAGGTTTTAGGAAGTGCTTAAATATTTCCTCCCTCATGCTTAAAAACGTACTCTTAGAGTTATGGACTTTTTGGCCAAGGTGTTAATCTCAAACATGAAGCTCAGCTGATGCATTAGAAATATGGCCCTTGCTGTAACATATTGTGGTGTGCTGTAGGATGCTGGAGCTTTGCAGCTGGAATCCTGCTGGCAGGACTCCTGAAGCACCAAAGAGCTCACGGTATGTGCTGGATGATTCTCAGATCAACATTGCCTTTGAGCAACCACCAAGGTGCTCCAGAGCAGGATCTTTGGGTGGTGCCTGGGTGGGTGACACAGTGCTCCTCATGCAGACCCCTGGCTGGTCCCAGTGCTTTTCCTATATGGACCTGCAAGAGCTCTTCCCTTACAGGCTCCAAGGCTTTGGAATTGGGGTGGCAGCCTGGATTAAACAAACCAAGAAGGAGTGGTTTTCTGCAGCTCATGCAATGGGTGACAAGTGTGACGGAGACTTTCTTTGAGTTTCACTTGGCAGTGCCTGTGAACTTTCCATCCAAACCCTTCTTGGAGGGATGTTTTTTTCTCTGGGATGTTTTTGCGCTGAATTGTTCTCTCTGTTTTCGGATGGCTTGAAGAAAACAGTGCTGTTCCCCAAAATAAATACCTAGCCAATGCCATGAAACTTGATCTCTGTAACACTGCTGAGAATATTCCATGATGGAATCTGGAGAAGAAACTCTACCTTATGCATCTGACTTCTGGCAGCGTGTGGTCCCAGAGGCACCAGGGTGACTTCAGTGCAGATAACCTAAGCATATTTTCTGCCAGCTCTCTAGCTTTCTTGTCTGGCTTCTAAGGCAGGTTTGAGAACAGACTTGAAAAATGGCGTCTGCTCAGGGCAAGGGTGCTCTTACTCAACTGCGACTTCCACAGATGTCTGGGAAATAACAGAACCACTGTACCACTGCAGGGGGAGCACAGGAAGAAAAACACCTACAAAACCCCAGACGTGAGGAGAGGAGTGCTTGGGACTGTGTGCGCTACCAGGAGCAGGGACCCCTCAGCCTCAAAGGGTGGGATGTGAGATCTGCAGACAGCAGCAATGTTAGAGATGGACATCTCTGGTAGCAGATGCCCTGGTTCTCCATCCAGTGCTTGGAGAAAGACTGCAGGCAGCTCTGGGTTGAGTTATGCCCAGTAAGTGCCGGCAGATGCATAGGAAAAAGCAGAGGAGGACTGGTACAGCACAGGCAGGAGGTGAGGATGTTTCTACTGGGAAGCAGCTGAGACAAAGAAATGAAGTGTTTTGAGGGAAAATGGAGCTATAAAACAAAGTGCTCTGAGCCAGTGACTGGCTGTGGTAGCATTTGGGTGCCCTTTGGGAAGACATTTCCAGGGCAAACATGCCATGAGCTGGGTGACTGTGGTGGCAGGAGCCAGCCATGTTCCCCCCACAGGGGCACCAGCTCGGTGGAACCCACTGCTGAATGGTGGCTTGGAAGCCAGGCTAGAGAATGAAGCCCAGCTCAGCACTCAGCCTCCCTCCCCATGTTTTGCTTCATATTCCATCTCCTGTCAGGGGGCCAGGACATGAAAATGATCACAGTCTTAAGTGGGCTAAATTAAATTAAATGGTGTTCAGAATTCTCTTAATAATTAGATTTTGTTCAATCTTAAGTGCATCTCCATGTTTGCAATGTGAATCGGCTGGCACAAAGGCAAGAGCACTAACTTAGGCAATCTGTCCAACCTTCAACAATCAGAGTATATCTAGGGGGGGGGACAGGAGTCCTTCCACTATTTTGGGTTTCCATTTTCCTTCCTTTTCTCTACCTGGTCACTGGTGCATGTGCTGCTTTGCAGTCAGTGGGTGTTCCTGGTGGATTAAGGACATTTCCTGGAATTGAAGAGATTTGTTTTCAAAACCAAAGGAGGGGGAAGAGCTGGGTTGTTCTGTGTATCGATGATGCATTCTGCAAGCACCCTTCCAAAAGGCAGGTGGATTTAAAAGCTCTATGTTTTCTCTGCAGTCAGGTCATCCTTTAGAAAAGCATTTTGGGACAGATCAGCATTGGGTGCCATGTTCCCAACCCTGCAAGTTGGAGTGCTGCTCTGCTCCTTTGCTCGCAGTATCCCAGGCATGACGGTTCTCACTTGGTTTGCAGCTTATCTTCCATTTTGGGTCCAAACTCAGCTCTTCTATCTCATGGTGCTGCATCTTTGACCTCTGCAGGGCTGCACCAGCTCTGTGCTGGGTTGGAGCTGGGCACTTTGCTTCATTCATCTGGCTGGACGTAATGGTGCCCTCAGGCCTTCCAAGGGGAAGGACAAAGAGGCAATTCTGAGGATGCTGTGAACTAGGCAGAGCTCTCTGGCCCTGTGAGGAAATGGGTCCTAGTCGATGGGTCTCTCTTTGGGCTGAGAACACTCTGAAATGCTCAAAATGGTGTTTGGGGTGAGATTTTTTTCTCAATGCTTTGTCTGTGAAGAATGAACAATGTTGAGGGGGGGGTGCACGGACAGAGTAAATGCCTCTGATCTATTGTTCTCGTAGTTTCCACTGCATTTATGAACTCCCGTATAAAAGACTTACCTTTCACTAGTATGATTAAGAAAAGGCCAATGTAGCTTTCCTGCTTGCTGGAGCATGAAGCGTGTTTAATTTAATAATGCTGATAGATCTTAAAGCCAGGAGCATTTGGCTAACACATGACCCACTTTTTCAATCAATTGGAAACATTTACATAACGGCCAGCTTCAGGGTCTCTCGTGTGAGGGATAGGGAGCACAGGGCGGTGGTAGGTGGCTGCAATACAGGGCATTTGGTGAGAGCAAAGTGGTGGATTTGATGTGTCCTTGGTGGGAAAGCCATGGCACACCTCCCTGAGGCTGCCAGCCCCTGCTTGGAGCAGCACAGCCTGTGTGTCTGCTCTCCCAGTGCTGCTCGGTTTGTGACAGCCACATCTCCATTCAGCTGTTCTCTTGTGGGAAAGCATCATCTCCGTGCTCACTGCATGGCTTTTTCCCATTTTGAGCTTTGTAGGAGCCTACTGGAAGAGGATGCTTTCTCTCAAGCCATTGGCCGTGGCCATTTGTGCACTCCTACATTTTTATACATCCCAACTGCCTCTTTGCTTCCAGCTAATACTTGAGCACTGGTTTATCTCCCCTTTTTTTTTTTTTTGGCCACAGACACCACTGTATGTGCACAGAAAAATAGCAGATGCTCGTGACAGAAAAATCTCCCATCTGATGTGTACCAAGGGATTAAATAACATAGAGGAGAATTGCTACAGATCTCCTGGCATTGCACACAGGAGTATGCTGGCATCATCCCTGAGACAGGACTGGCCTCCCCATGCAGTAGGCTGCAGAGACGTTCAGAGTGCCCACTCCTTGCACAGAGATGCTATTAAGGAGACGCTGAGAAAGAGAACAGATTATTTGTTTCCGTACTGTGGTTTATCTTCCCCTCCCTCCAAAATACTGGTAGCATTTTTCCCTCTAGAGGGCAGAGAAGGAAAGAAAGAGGGAAGGGAAGAGAACGTGTCCGTGCCTGGAAAATGGGGAGAGGTTTCATGAAATACGTACAGCTGGAAATGACGTGCATCTTTCAGACACAGCACCCAGTTTACAAATCTGGATTAAAATCCAGAAGCACAGTGATCAGTACACCAGTTTAGCCCTTCCTTCTCCTCGCTCTTGGGGTCTGATGGATATTTCCACTTACAGAAGAGCTGGCTTTTCCAAATCCCACCGCTCCAGATTTTCTGAGTGTCCATTCATGCTCAGAATGGTGAATTTTGGTTTGCCAGATGCATGCCCTGGGTCTTTTAAAGTCCAAGCTCTGCAGTCAGTCTTTGGCCAGAGGGTTCCTCCAGCCCCCTGCTCCCTTGTCACAGAATCATAAAATCATAGCATCATTTGAATAGGAAGGGACCTTTGAAGGTCATCTAGTCCAGCTCCCCTGCAATTAACAGGAACAGATAGATAGACGACCATGTGCTGATGCTGGGGTGGCAGAGGTAGGGGTGGTGAATCCGCGAGGAGGGATCAGGAAGGCAAACTCACCCCAGGAATGCCCATCCTTGTCCCTCTGTCCCCAGGTGATACAGCTGTGCCGCTGCCTCCTCTTGTGCAGGGGCTCCCTCCCGCTGACACCGTCTCCCATCCCTGGTAGGAAATGGAATCAAAGGTCTCCGAAGGCGGCCTGAACGTCACCCTCACTATCCGGCTGCTGATGCATGGCAAGGTAAAGGCTCCCGGCGGGGCTGCACTCCTCTCCCTCTCCTTCTTGGGTTATATTCCTGTCTTGCAACACCATTTATTCTGTGTTTTCTTGGTTTTTTTTTTTTGGTAGGAAGTTGGAAGCATCATTGGAAAGGTAAGCACATATTTTAGATGTGTCTTTGAGTGCTTCCCAAATTGCCTGCAGCTTTTACCCTCTGTGCTGGGGTAGACACCAGTTATCTCTTCCCACAAATATCCCTTAGATGTTCATTCTCTAGGCACTGTGGTGAGGGACTCACAGAGAGTTCAAAGACTGCTCCCCTGCAAAGAAAGAGCTCATCTAGGACAACTTCTGGCTGCTTGAATATGGTGGCAAATAGGTGTTTGTCATCATATGGCTTAGAAATGTAGATTAAATAGATTCACTAAATAAGGTTAAGGAATGTGATGCAAGCCAGCTTAAATTCTTGCCTCGGGAGCCACAGGGCACCATTTAGCTCATGCAGAAAGCTTCACAAGGTGCCTCTGCTCCATGGTTAAGTCCTGGCTATTGGCGGTGGTGCAGATTTGCAACGTTAACACCTTATTCTTTAGGCTTGCACCTTATTTATCCATCAACTTTGCAGGCCTGGAAGGAATCACAGTTGCAGCCGTTTTGTATCTCATGACATTAGAGCTCTCCAGATACTAGAGCAGAAGCCATCCTTAGCAACCACTATAAAGGGCCATCTTTTTTGATCATCTAGACTGTTCATGAGCTTTTCCATGAGGTTTTCCTCTGAACAGGAAATCTAGAAAGAGAGGTATAAGGTGCAGTTGTGCTATTTTGTCTGTGTCATGCCTTACAGATGTGGGAGCAGGGCTGAGCTTGGATCACCAACTCTCCAGCTCAACCATCACGTAGGTGTCAGGGCCAGGTGTCACAGAGCTCCCCAAAGTTTTGGTCCTGTGCTACAGTGTGTTAGAGAGACGCATGTTTGGAAAGGTTGTTTTGAAGGTGGAAGTCTTGAGTTTTTACAGTGGACTTTGTTTCTGCTTGTTTCAGAAAGGAGAGACTGTGAAGAAGATGCGTGAAGAGGTGAGCAACTCTGATCCATGAAGTGATTTGGAGGAGAGGGATGAGGAGTGGGAAGGGCAGGCACCTCTTCTCCCAACAGCACACAGAGCAGTGACCAGAGCTGTCCCAATGGCTCACTGCCCTGTGAGATATTGTGTTTACTGGGAATTTTCCAGAGACGAGAGCTTTCTACTTCTGAAACAGTGAAATAAGATTGCTCATGAGATGAGAGAATTTGCCCTTTGTACCTTTAGCTGCCAAAATGCTACCAGACCACTTAGCAGAGCTCTTCACATGCAGTGAAGGCCACTCTTGCCTTGAAAACACAGGTTCACATTGTAGTAAAATATCCTTGGAAACCCTTTTTGGGGGCTCAAGGTGAGGCAGGGCTGGAAGTACCATGGGGAAAGGGTGGGAGTTTTTGAGGTTAGATGGGATGTCTTCATGTGGTGACCAGGAAACAAGTGTGCAATGTGCTCCTGGGGCACTCTGAGTTTCTGCTCTTGGGTGCTGAGGATCCAGCTCAGGAAAACAGTTGTGCTGGAGGCTGCATCCAGTTGCTTGCCTGGCTGTGGCTGCTCCAGGAATGCCCTTCTGTTTCCAGAGCGGGGCGAGAATCAATATCTCAGAGGGAAACTGCCCTGAGCGGATTGTGACCATCACCGGCCCTACCGATGCCATCTTCAAGGCTTTTGCCATGATCGCCTACAAATTTGAGGAGGTGAGAAATGTGACCTCTTTCCCCCGAGAGGGCAGAGTGCGAGGGTTTGCATACAGCCCTTGTAGCCCACTGTTGGGTCCAGCAGTACATCTGGATGCCCTTCAACCCATGCGTACTTGGTTGGACTCGCTCACCTGGTACACGACCTCAGCACAAAGCCTTCCCAGTTGCTCCAGGCATCTCTCTATGGGCAAGAACTGAGCTCAGCCTGGGTCTAGAAGATGTAATCCCTCCATACTGGCTCTGGGCATTTGGGTTGGGGTTGTGTGGCAGACGTCTGGGTTGGGGAATAAGGGCTGATGCATTGTCCTCTTCCTTCCCCAGGACATAACCAACTCAATGAGCAACAGCACTGCTACCAGTAAGCCTCCGGTGACGCTGCGACTGGTTGTACCAGCTAGCCAGTGTGGCTCGCTGATTGGCAAGGGAGGCTCCAAGATCAAGGAAATCAGGGAGGTAAATCACACTTAGTTACTGTGGGTAACTGCAACTCCTCAGAGCTGATCTGCATGCTTGGGAAGGGGGATGCTCATGAGCTGGCATCGTGCGTCAAGGCAATTCCCAGGACGGTCCCTGCTGATGCAGCAGTGGTGTCACGGGTTTTGTCCCATGGGACTTGCCACGTCCTTGCTAGCATGGGGCTGCAGCTCTCTGGGAGCACGTGGCATTGGAGCTGAAGCTGGATGAAGGGAAGAGGGCTTCTGCACTGAGATTCCTCCTTCTCTCTCTTTCTGTCTCCAGTCCACAGGTGCTCAGGTTCAAGTGGCAGGGGACATGCTGCCCAACTCCACGGAGCGGGCGGTGACGATCTCGGGGACACCCGACGCAATTATCCAGTGTGTCAAACAGATCTGTGTGGTGATGCTGGAGGTACAGTCTGTAACAAAGGGGGTAAAGTATATAGGACAAAACCTGCCCAGCATCACAACAGCACTGAGAGCTGTGGATCATGTCCTTGTCACTGTTCACCACGTGTTAGCGGACCACTCTCATTTCCTGGTACTTTCGTGTGAAACACACCCAAGTGTGTTTTCCCCACTGTGTTTGTGTGATTTCTAGTTTGCCAAACTGGAAACCGGTTGGGTGCCTGAAAGAAGGTTTGTGTCACAGCACCAGAAGGTTTCAGGAGAAGGGTGCTGGGAGGAGGCAGCCAGTGCATCTGCTGTGCTGAGACAGCTGAGAGGGTGCCGAGGGAAGGGAGCAGTGGGCATGAACCCAAGCCCAAGCTCCAGTGAGGTGGAGGAGGAGATGTGATGAGGAAGGTGGTTGCAGAGCAGAAGCCATGGCGTGCATGGGCATGTGGCAAGGGTACAGTTTTCTGGGAGAAATTATTCACAAAGTCCTCTGCTGTGGAGCAATGCTGCTGTGCCAACAGCTCATTGCTGGAGCTGACTGCAACCACATGCCCCACCTCCATGCCTGCTGCCTTGGAGAAGCTCAAGAAAGAACCCGTTGCTGTCACAACACAGTGACATCCCTGCTCCCTGTGCCTCCCAGAGCCAAAGGCTTGGACACACTGCTCTGCTGAGTGGCCTTAATGCCACTGTTTCTTTATGGCAAGAAGGAACACATTTCAGAATCACATAATAGTTGAGGTTGACAGGATGTCTGGGTCCATCTGGCCCACCTCCTGCTCCAACAGGGACACCCAGAGCAAGATGCCCAGCACCACTTCCAGGCAGCTTTTGGGGGTCTCCAAGGAAGAGACCCCACAGCCTCTAGGTGCCTGTGCCAGGGCTCAGTGCCGCCTACACAGCACAGAAGTGCTGCCTGGTAGTCAGAAGAAGCTTCCTGTGCTCCAGTTTGTGTCCAGTGCCTCTTGTTTTGGCACTGGGATGTTTGCTGCTACAAGAGCTCCAGAAGAGGACGCCGAGACATGGTTGAGATGAAGCAACACCAGCCATAAGCAACTTCACTTTGCCAGCAGAATGACTAGAGGGGAAAGGCCATGAGCACTGATGTTAACCACTGCTGGTGCTCACATGGACACACTGCTGTTAGAGGAGCATGGATTTAGGCATGCAGTGGCTCCAGGTTGTGCTCTGCCCTGTGGCAGAGATGGGCTCGAGGTGATGTTCACTGTGCATTATAAATCTTGGGTGGTTGTTGTTCCCACTGACCAAAACAAGGGCTGATATTCCTCTGTATGGCTCAGCAATGGGAAAGAGAGCAAAAAAAGCCCACATTAATTTTCTTGCAGTCACAGATCTGGAAAGTCCCCCAGCTTTAACAGTTTGCAGAGCTGCTCCTTGTAGTTTTTATGTCTTCAGTTATCTTGCCACAGAAATTCTCACTCATCCCCTCCAAGTTCTGTAATGTGATGAAAGAAAAAACAGGTTTGTGGTTATATACACAGTGCTTTGATCGCATGGCTTTCCTATAGACTAGTATTAAGCAAGGAGATCTGAATATGCCACATGACTCCAAACAGGCGTGTAGAAGAATGTAGAGAAAAATGGTGGAATTTTCTACGAGATAATGTGATTTATGTTGGCTATCCTTGCATATTAGCAGCAACTGACCCATTTTGCCTCTGGCAGACTCAGAAGGCTTTCATCTGAAATCTCTTGTGATCCAAAGAAATCTCCCAAATCTCAGCTCCTCTGCTGCTGGCACCTGCCGGGCTGCTCCAACAGACAGCTTCCACTGTGCAGCTTGGGGATGAGATCTGCAGAAACGCTCACCTTACTGTCTGAGAGGGCTTTCCAAGGCCTGTGCAAATGGAGCTGCCTCCAACGCCCAGCACCATGGCCGAAGCAGTGGATGAGACGTGGGAGGCCTCAGTGACAGTGACAGCACTTTGCAACACCTGGGTGGGGAGAAACCAAGCTAAGCCCCAGAGGTGCCATTGTGCCCACGGTGAAGATATGATGCAAGGAGAACTGCTGCGTGAGGATGCTCGTGTGGGCTTGACAGCACAGTGATGCATCACATTCCTCCCCACCTCCCTGCACCTTGAAGGCCTCTATGGAGTGTCCTGGTCTTGCAGACCATCATCAGCCTGGTCTACGGGACAGAATGTGTGTAGAGCAGAGCCAAGGTGGGGAAGCTTGGCAGGTATTCCAGGGTCCTGTGCATTGGCAGGGGAGCTCCTGAGGGTGTCCTCCTTGTCCGCTAAACGCCCATTTCCCCCATGTCTTCCTGTCCAGAGACGCTGTCTGCTGGTGCGGGTGCTGCTGGCCATGGCCCCGGAGGCTGCGCTCACCCCGCGGCACAGCACGGGTTGGAACCCTGTGCTCCGTCGGGTGCTTTCTAATGCTCTTTTTGCTGCTGTTTCAGGAAAGCTGTTCTAATGTTCTCTCTCCCTTTCCTTGTCCCTTTTCCTAGTCCCCACCAAAAGGTGCCACCATTCCCTACCGCCCAAAGCCCGCCTCCACCCCTGTCATTTTTGCAGGTGGTCAGGTAAGAGCCGACCCGCTTGCAGCCTCCACTGCCAACCTCAGCCTTTTACTGCAGCACCAGCCGCTGCCCGTTAGTGCACTCAGGTTTCTTGCCTTCTGACTTGCATGGTGTCATCCCATCCATGTCGCGCCGCAGCAGCCAGACCGAAAGCTCCTTGCAGAACTGCTGGGGACGGGGGTGGGGATGGACTAGCAGTGCCTACAGTGCCCTTAGGATGGAGCTGGGGAAAGCACAGAGGCTGTTCTATATTGGATAGGTCTATCTGTCTACTTAGAATGCTGATGTTACTCATAGTCACACCTCTAGGAGACCTGGCTCAAAAATCAGCTTGATTTTTCATCAGTGTTTGCTGATAGCTATGTGTGAATATTTCCTATTTTCTGGCATGACCAATCTAATTAAAAGGAACTTTGCATGTTGCAAGTTGGTGGACCAGGCTCCTTCTAGCCTGATCAGGACTGGGCTGTTCCTCTGCTCCGTGGGAGGGTCAATCCCTGCCACCAGGATGGAACTCCTGCTGCAGGAATAAGCCTCACCTGTCTCCATGGGACAGCCTATGTCATGTCATGCCATGGTAAGCCAGGCTAAATCAAGGCTTGCAGTGGCTTCTGGCAGCTCTTAGAGGTGACAGCAGACTTCTGTGTGCAGAATAGCCATGTATGCAACACATGCCTTAAGTCTTCGTGAAGCCTGTGTTCCCAGTTGTGCCTCTCAGTTAAACGAATGAGCAATTGATTTCTGTAAAGCATGGCAGGAATGAGCATAAAACCTGGAGGGTACCATCAGGTTGGACCACAACCTGACATGAATCACCTGGTGCCAACTCCTACACCACATAAGCTGTCTTGTGCTCTCCCATTCCGTAGCAAGATAGCAGAACAGCAAGCCCAAAGCACAGGCTGTCAGGCAGTGTGCTGAGTTAGCATCTTATGGTCGTTGCCAGCACCAGGGCAAGGGTTTTGTGCAGCAGAGCAAACATCCTGGAAAGGAGCTTTGGGTCCAGCTGCCTGGCGAGCAGTACTTCTCGAAAGGGAGAGTAAGGGGCAGCACCCTCCTACTGCAGGGGTGCTGCAGGATGCAGTGGGCACCATGGGCAGCAGAGCTCATCCCTACCTGCCCCAGTGAGCCCCTCTCAGCCCTGGCGGCTCCTTGTGGGCCAGACTGGAGTGAGAGGCTCAGCCTGCACCCCCCCAGTTCACCTCCCCGCCTTTCATTTTGCTGCTTCCAATCAACGTCTCTAAAAAGCCAAAGGCCAAATCAAACTGCCAGGAAATGCCAGGTTCTCTCTGGCATTAAAAGCCCCATGATTTGTGAAGGATGCAGCACGTGTTCAGGAGGTGTTCCAGTTTTTTTTTCTTTTTTTTCCTGGCCATCTTTACTCTCCCTTAATCAAGTGCTATCCATCTCTTGAGTGTTTCTTTCGGCATCATCTGAATGACGATGCAACTAGCGGGATACGTCTTGCTAGCTGGTTGAATCCAAAACATTGGGCACTCTGGTGGCTCTCAGCCCACAGCGGTGCTTATCTTCGGGTTATTTACAAGAGAGGAGGGATTACTACAAGCGATGGTAATAACAGCAAACTGTCTAGCCAACATCTGCATGGGTTTGCCTGTTGTAAGCCAAGGGACGTGTAGCAGCAGCCTCACTGCATGGCCGCAGCAGAGTGCTGGAATGGATGGGAGGTTTAGAGCCAGCTAGAAGCTGCACACCCCTAAGGGATGGCATGGCTCCCTGTGCTGCCTTGCCTGCACTAGGATGCGCGTTTAGGCACAGAGGGGAGTGGTGATGCCATCGTGCACCCCTTGCACAGAGCTCTGGCTGCTGAGCACCTTTGCACAGTGAAGCCCATTGCAGCATTGCCTCCCCCTCCATACAGCCCTGGGATGTTTGAAGAGCTGTATTCTTCTTTGGGAAGAGCCAAAGCTCTCTCTCTAGGCTGCGAGGGGCTCCCTGCAGCCCCAAACCCAGTAAAGCCCAGGGCTGGCAGGGCTTCACCACCTCCTGCCTCCTCTAACAGCTTCTGTTTTTCCTTTGCAGGCCTACACAATTCAGGGACAATACGCCATTCCACACCCGGATGTGAGTTTTACTCTTGTTTTTCTTATACCCTCTTATGTCACCTGCATGCTACTGTTAGATGACGGAATATTAATATTAGACAATAATATTAATAGCATATTCTCAAAGTAACTGGCCACATGTAGTCTCTTGAGTAGCCTTTTAACCTGTGAACACACACTTTATTAATTCTGAGGACTTGGCCTGATGCTAAATTGTGCTATCCCTTCATTATGAGACCAAGCAGATTACATATTTTGTGCCTCAAAATGATCAAAACGAGCAAAGGAAGGGAAAAAAATTGAACTTATCTTCTATTTCCCCCTTATCCTAGAGCATCGGTTATCTGATGGTTTGCCAAGATGTCTGGGTGGGATGGGAGAAGCAAGAGCCTTGTCAGTACATGGTTTCCCATTTGAAGCAGGGCCATGTCTCTTCCGTGGGATCCTCATCCAGGTGATGAGGGATGGGACTGTGTTTTGCTCGTGTTGAAATCCCCCGTGCTCATGGCTTATTGTGATACACAACCAAAGACGGGTGTGGGACCTGCACTGCATATGCTGAGGGACACATAGGGAAGGGATGCTTATATAAGATGCTGCTCTTATGATGCAGCTCTGTTGGTTTGATGTGGCTCGGGGCTTCTTCTACTCATGGGCGAGTTGGGTGTTGAGTCATTGCCATACTCCTTTTCCAGGCCAGCAGGCTCTGTGAGTGCATGCAGCCCATGGCCCCACTGGGGACAACCTAGTCCTGCACTTGGTCTGTGGGCTGGGCTGTGTCTGTAGGAGCAGTGACTTCCCCTGCCTGTAGCAGAGGAGCACGGATGTCACTCAGTCTTGATGGTTTGGCTGTCTACGTGGTGCCAGAATGCACGTACTTTGAAGAGCTCGCTGTAATGCTGATCAGAAATATTCTGAATCGTGTGCCTTTCACTTTGGCTCCCCAGAGCAGAAGAGAAACACAGCTATGTGTTGCAGTGGGTAGATGACCATGTTCTTGTCCCAGTTTTCCTTTGCAAACCGTGGAAGCAAGTCGTGTTTTCCTTGTTACTATTCCCCTCTGTTTGACAGGAATAAAATGCAGCATAGCACACATAATGCTTTGAAAGTATTTAAGCTTTCATCAGCACTGGCAAATCAGTGTCTGATGCTTGCTGCTGCGCTCTCCCCAGCTCCATGCAGAATTGCTGAGACCTGGAAAAAAGCCATGCGTGCGAGAGCTGTGCTTGCCATCCCCTTCCTCCTGCAGCCCTCTTGTGAGGATCTGTCATTTTAAATACTGCTCCATAAAGAAACCCATCCTGAAGATAGTTTGGGGGCATTGCCCTTGCTTTTGCAGGTCGCTGTGTTTAGCAGACCCCTCCTGCAGACCCATGACAGCATTTCAAACACCAAGGCTGAAATGCAAGCTCCTCCCCCAGTTTTTCTCCCTCTGGCAAAACCTACACAGATGCATGGGAGCTTTGTCTCCTGGAGGGCTTCAGCATTGCCTGGGGTTGCTAAGAACCAGCATCAGAACTATTTCTGATTGTTTGGGGAGCACCATCGTTCCTCAGTTAAGCAGCAGCCCGAGTGTGATGGAGTGTGGGTGGTGATGGAGATCCCCTCCTGCTCCCTACTAAAACCGACCTGTCCACCTCCGCCCCCCTCCATTTTGTTTGGTTTTAATTTGGAACGGTGACACAGAGCACAAAATTATTCCCAACAAAATTCTCACTTCCTGATGGGGATCCAAAAGGTACCCATCACAACAAGGGATGTGAGGATCTGAACTACTGCTGGCCATGGCTGAAGCCCACCCTTTCCCTGTGCTGCCACAGGGCCGTGCTCACAGTGCCCACGTTCCATGTGGCATTAGGAGCCACGCGGGCTGTCCGTCTCACAGAGACATTTCCTACCTGAAGGCAGCATCACCCGATGCTGGGGAGGTGGTCACAACCGGAGGGGCCACACATAGGCTGGTGCCCCCCTGCTGGCAGCCAGCAGCAAGCAGCATGCTGCAGACTGGCAGGGGCTGAAGGTGCTTTGCACAAAGCCCTGCTGCTGCCTTAGCAGCTCACCACACACAGGGGCAGCGTGCTTGTGACAAAAAGCCAGGACATCTCATGGGCTGAGAATGGGCTTCTAGCTGCTATTGTACTTCAGACCCTGGCCAAGCACTTCTGCAAAAGATTTGGACTCTATTGCATCTTACCCAGGCCAAGTCCTTCTGTTAATGCTGGTTTTGCCATGCCTCAACATGGCTTCCAATTTTTTGTTAGGTTTTTTTTTTTTTGGTGGTTTTTTTTTTGGTTTAGGTTTCTTTCGGTTTGTTTTCTTTCTCCGTTATAGTTTCGTTCTTGCTTTTTGGTGTGACTTGTTGTACTCTATGACAATAACCTTCTTAGCTCTAATGTCCCTCCTACCCCTCAGCAGTTGACCAAGCTCCACCAGTTGGCTATGCAGCAAACCCCCTTTACTCCCCTTGGACAGACCACCCCCGCTTTCCCTGGTACGTACCCACATGCCCTTTCTAGATATCCTTCTCTTCTTACCTGTAGAGTTTCTCTCTCTTTCAAAAATCACTGTATCTAACAGAAACAAATAGGAGAAGTGAAGCTGAGGTCGCAGCATCCATGGGGAGAGGCTATCAGGGAGGTCAGGTAGAAATCTGGGGGATATGGCAGCGGATAACCATGCATGCCCACTCTGCTCCCAGCCTTGCTGGCTTTCTGAGCAGAAGGACGAGCGCCAGCACCACCCTTCCCAGCCAGCATCCCCTGCCGTGCACCCATTGCAGCGGGCAGGATGTCCCTGCATCCCGCAGCACCAGCAAGAGATGCTGCCCTGCGGGATGCGGCTGCGACAGCAACGGGAAGAGCAATGGGAAGGCACTGCGGTGCCGGGTGCTGGTGTGGCTCACCAGCCTGGGCTGCAAAAATGCTGCTAACAGCTTCACAGAGAGCTAGGAAGCAGATATAGAGCGCAGGGGATGGCAATGCTGAAAGCTCAGTGGTCAAGGTGCTGGATGGAAATGCCTTTTCTGACCGTATGTTCATCATATTTTGAGCTTCCTAGATGAAGTGACATTGCTTATCTCCTCGAAGGCAAAAGCATTAAATCTGTTTCTTCTTTGCTCTTCAGGAGAAAAGCTGCCCTTACATTCCTCCGAAGAAGCTCAAAATCTGATGGGCCAATCATCAGGTAAAACACAAAGCTACAGGGAAATCAGTAGGCGGCTGCTGAAATATATTTTTGAAGTAGGACTGTTGCCACTGTTGTGACCCTGGATAAAGTGTCTTGTTTGTGGAGAAGAGAGCATGTTTCCTGGTGGGCAGTATCGTGCCCTCCATCCCCCCTGTGCAGCATGTCCAAAGGGAAGTACCTGCAGTTTGTTACCTGTTTTTGATGTTTGTGTGTAATGGCCATCTATCTAATGGAAAGACACCAGCATCACCACCGTTATTCTTCTGTTTAATTTTGCACAAACTTCATCTAGAAAGCATAGAGAAGTACTTGTGGGAATAGCAATAACATGAAATTTTAGCTGTCTCTCAAGTCATTCAAGGATAGCTGCGTTTTTAATGGAACAGGACCCTGAAGAGGCAAATCACAGCCATCTTGGAGAAATTTTCATTTCAGATGTCACTGGCAGTTGCAAGGCCATGTGCTGAATGTGCTTTCATACCCTGCTGTTACTCAGGGAAATCGCCCCAAGACCTCCCGGACATGCTGGGGCACACTTCCTGCCTGCCTTGAAAGCATCTGGGAACATCACCCAATCACAGACCATGGAAAGAGACCCAACCAGGTGGTAGCAAAAATAAATGTCGTAATATTGCTCCACGAATCCTTGTCCTCCACACACCCTTCTTTGCCCTTTGCCATTGCCTGTGGCACTGATCCTGCCCTAGCCAAGGATAGGGGTGGCCCATTCTTGGAGATGCTCAAGACCAGGCTGAATGGGCCTTTTGGCAGCCTGCTCTATGGGAGGATGTTGGACTCCTCAACCAGGAGCCAGGAGTTGGGCTCTGTTATCCTTATGGATCCCTTCCAACTCGTGATATTCTGTAGTTTTCTGATTTTATGAAATAAGATGTCCCTGACCATGGCAAGGGTTTGGAACTGGGTGGCCTTTAAGGTCCCTTCCAACTCAGTCTGCGATTCTTTTTCTCCTTGTCTTGCATCCATGGGGACTGCATGTGTGTATCAGAGGGGAAGAAGCTGGTGTGCCAAAATAAGTAATCTCCAGGCTGTAACAACAGCCGTGATGACGCAGAGGGTGATGCAGTGCCCCGAAACCCATCTGGGAGAGGCTGTGGATGGAGGTCTGGATGGCATGTGGGAGGAGAAGCACATGCATGAAGGGCATTTAGCATCTGTGGACCCGTCCGCCCCGCTCCTGCTCTCAGTGGTCCAAGGGATGTGGCCGTGGCTCTTCATGGACACCTTGCTGTGACGGTGCCATGCCCAGACAGGTGTGGGTTCAATACTGAGGTTGCTGCTGCCAGCCAGACAAATGGGAGCCCTTCTTCTTCTGTGGCACAGAGAGAAGTGCAGACCAGCAAAACGCAGTTATGGCTCGCAGTAGGTGCTCAGTGCTCTCAAGGCGATGGTGCATTGCCATGCAGATGCCCCTCTGGTTTTTGTGGCCAGGGCTTCAGTGCTGTTGCTGCGTTGTGTCACAGCAGTGTGGCAGTGCCAGTCTTCTCCTGCTTTTTTTCTCCAACCCCCTTAATTCCACTCTTTGCTGTGATTCAAGCCTTGCAGCCTTTTGGACTCTTGTGCACTCTGCTGTTAGAAGCCTTCCTTGGTTGTTTATATGAACATATTATACTCCATATTAGCTACCAGCCAGCTTCTGTCCCATGGATTACTACTTCCCTATACCAGCAGTGAGATGATTTGACATGGAAACCTATGAGAAATGCAGGCTCCCACCTGTCTGCAAGCACCCATGCAGCTGCACACACAGATTGTTCTCCTGGCTCCAGCCTTTGCCACTGCAAAGGTGAGCATCTGTCCTGTCTCAAGAGAAGCTGTGAGGGAGCACTGTACTGTGCTCACTCCTTGCTGCAGGCAGCATGTTTCCATGTAGTTTTGCAGGGAAGCAGGCTCTGCATTTGTGTGCTGTTTGCCTTACCCTAATAGGATCCATCGGCCTTGACTCCAACCAGTGTGTACATCTTCAATTCAGCACTTTGTCCGCTGAGCTGCTTTGCTCAGCGAGCTGTGCCCAGGGAGGGCTGGAGGGCGCATGAACAGCCCTCCTCCAGGGCTAGGTTTTCCTGCTGATGTGCAGAGGAGGATTTCATGGGAAGAGGCTTATTCCACCTCTGTGGGCTCCTCTGCAGTGGTACTGCAGCCCTGTGCTAGGCACACCTTCTTGGAGCCAGCCCTAATGGGGGACAAAGGGTCAAGTGGCACAGGTGAAGGTGGCACCCCGCTCAGATGAGGCAGGTAGAACCGTCTTCCTCCTCCTTGTACCGGAGTGTGTGATCCCCTTCCTCTCCCAGCCCCTGAGCAGGACGCAGCCTTTGCAATGTCGACTGCTGCGGGGAAGTACTGGCGACCCGCTGCACTGCTGCTGCGAGCTGTAACCATTTTCCCTTGCATATGCCCAGGTCTGGATGCCAGTCCCCCGGCCAGTACTCATGAACTCACCATTCCCAATGATGTAAGTACCGTGG
>PPHD01002873.1:0-33738 GCA_002909625.1 Bambusicola thoracicus
TTTAAAGGAAGGAGCCCAGAGATAGTCTGCAGCCCCTCCCAAGCGCCTTTCTGTCTGGGAGGAACTGGAGATCCAAATATTGAATGTTCCACTCTGGCACACTGAAACACACACAAATATCAGCTGTGGTACAAGTGAAATGCTTTGGTGAATCACCAGACGGTGCCCGAGGCTGCTAACATTCGCTCACATCCTATTGTTACATTAGCAGCCCTGCAAATGAAGCGGTCTGAAACCTATCAAGAATTAAAAAGAAAACATAATAAACGAATCCAGTGCAGATCTCCTAAAAGTATCAAAGCACACCGTAAGCTTCTCTTTCAGACCAGCCACATTGTTTTTATACGCAGGTAGTGATAACCGGACTTCTGAAGGATTCCGTGTGTGCTCTTCTTGGAAAAGCAGTGGCAGAGCGTGTGATGAGCTTCTGGATTTTAAGGCTAAAGAGGGCTGTGCAGTTCATAGCAGAGAGGAAATCACCTCTGTACGAAGCAGGGGCTCGGTTATATCCCTGCGCTGCAGAACCTTGTGCTGCTTTGGCAAGGAAGGTGAATTAACATAAGGGAGAGGCATGGCTGGTGCCTGCTTGGGGCTATCATGTGATGCCTAAACTTGCACCTACGTAAGAAAACCTAAGCCTGCTGAAGAAAATGCAGAGCTGGCACAGCAAGGCGGCTGCGTGTTCAGCTCATGCAGCTGCTGGAAGGTGAGCCAGAAGGGCATCTTCAGAGGAGTGGGAATGAGGTGAGACCCTCTGGGATGTGAGTTGTCTCTTCACAATTCACTTGCAACACCCGTGTCCCAGCCTAACTCCTCCAAAGCACTGCTGCCTTCCTCCTGAACACTTTCCACTTCAGACTGGTGCAAGCCTAGTTCCCATTCTGCCTGTCACAGAATCATAGAATCATAGAAGGGCTTGGATTGTGTTAGGTTGGGTAGGGTTGGGTTGGGTTGGGTTGGGTTGGATTGGGTTGGGTTGGAAGGGACCTCAAAGCCCATGCAGTTACAACCCCCTGCCATGGGCAGGGCTGCCACCCACCAGCTCAGCTGCCTAGGGCCCCGTCCAACCTGACCTTGAGTACCTCCAGGGATGGAGATGTCCCCATCAGTCAAGGGACAAGGGGTGGCAGTGTCTGCATTAAAGCCAGCTGGGGCTGAGGGCAGCCTTCACCACTGGCCCTGCAGAGAGCGCATCAGCAGCACCAGGGCCAGACAATGTATTTTTCATTCCAATATTTGTTCTATTTTATTAAAGCACTGACAGTAAATACATCAATTAGGAAGATACAGCAAGTGGGAAACGCAAGCTGGGATGGAGAGGTTTAACCAGCTATAAATAGTGGATAAACAGACAGCTGTGACTTATGGGCTGCAGCAGGGTGCTCAGCACCTGTTACTAGGAGACTTCTTACCAGTTTGTTTGTTTGCTTTTAGAAGAAAAACTGTTTACAATGATAAAGCCCGGGCTGACAGATTTTCCGCCTTCTGGGAAAACATTACTGCCTAACCATCACCTGCAGGTGTTTTCCCTGCCTGTTGTGCAGTATTTACACTGCTGCTCACGCCAGAGCTAGGCAGTGCTTTGGGCAGCCTTAGGGACCAGGAGCTTCCCCGTGCTTCAGCCCTGGGCGAAGTGATGCGCTGGCAGTGCCACTATTCTGAGCTCAGCATTTTGTGCCCATCTCCCGGAGAAGCAGCCAGCCTGGACACAAAGGCATACGGAGCCCCAGGCTCCCCCCACTCCCTTCAGTGTGTGCCAGCACACCCCATGCAATGAGTCTCATTTCTTATTTACATTCACCTCGCTTTAAATTGCGGTCCCTGCCGCTTGTTATGCCTCTCTCTGCTAGATTAAAGAGCCCTAAACTGTCACCCTGGCAGTGTTATCAACTGCCCTCTGCTATTATTGCCTTGCAGTGAATAGAAGGCACTTTCCAGTCATTATTTTATACCCCACAATCGTATTGCTTTTCCAGATAATTAGTTTTCACTCCTCTTATCTGTATTCAAGCCTCACCTCCCTTTCAGTGCTTCCATTGCCTGCTCGGGGACCTCTCCTATCTCTCCTGTGACCTCTGGGAGATGAGCAGAGCGGTATCCAGGGGGGCTCAGGGAGAGGACATCTGATCTGCCTGTGGCCCTGTTGACCTGGTGCTGAGCACGGCCGCTGCCTTTGTGCACACCTGATCATGCCACGGAGCACCTGGGAAGAGAAGGTGACGGCTTGCTGACCTGCAAAGCTGTTCCCATTTTGGCACAATTGGCTTGCACGAGACCTGTCAGTCTGTATGACTTAGTGCCTATCGGCGGGAGCTTTCGTCTCCCAGTCTGCCCAACTGCCTTTCAATAGGATTCTGTATACGAAAATGATTTTATGCTATGCACTGTTCCCTTCTGTCATGGAGTACATAAAAATACTATGGCAAAACACATTCTAATCAAGCTTTCTGGGGAAAAAATAAATGCAAGAGCTAACTCAAGGGAAGGTGCTCATTGGACTCTCCCTCTCTTTTCTAAATTGCTGGGTTTTTTTCTTCTTGGCGAGAACCCATCTGAGTCCCCAGTCACTGTTTGATAATATATTGGAAGCAGGAATTAATCTTCAGGAGGTCAGCCCAACTTCCTATTCCAATTTAAGAAAAATCTAAAATCTAAGCTATCAAATGTGCACAGTTAGAAGTACATCAGGAGCCACTGAAGGCCACTTTGGATGATGTGCTGCCAAAATGCCCTTTAAGGGCTGCTAGGAAACTATGTTTAGCTTTCAGATGCAGAGTTTGAACCTGCTGGTATGCCTTTACAAAATAGAGGCGGCAGCACTCTTCCCAGAATATCCTCGCCACACCATATTAGAAATGGAGATTTACTATTTCACTTTGTTTCCTAGCTACCAACATTTCTTTTTAGTTTAGTAGTAGAGATGAGCAGCGAAATCTGGCATTCAGGCTGTGACTTCATCAAATCCTTTCACAAATCTCATACTACATCTCTCTATATATATATGTATGTATATCGGTAGCAATAGTAGATTTTCTCAGGCAGTCTTTCCAGAAGTGTTTCAGTTATTCACTTTTAGCCTGGATGCTCACCCATTCCTGCCCCGCACCCCCTCCCCAAAGCCCCATCTGCTATGGGAGCACTCTCTCTCCTCTCCTCTCCCCCTTCCCAGCTCTACCAGTCCCTTTACATTCATCACATTAAAGAAAACATTTCATGGTCATCTCTTTTATCTCCTTCAGTGAGCAGTTAATCAGAAAAAATGCTTTCATGTTGCTAAATCAGGGCCAGTGGGCAAAGCCAGGCTGACAAGAGACATTTTCCTCTGCCACTAACCTGGGCTAAATAGTATTAATTACAGAGGCTGGGCTTTGATTGCTGGAGTGTGGTGGGGCTGGCAAGAACTCTCTGCTGCTCCTCCACCCAGGCCCTTGCTGCGTATCTCCACTGACACTGGGAAGGAATCGATGGGAGCTGGAGGTGGCTGAAAGGCAACATTTGGGCCCGGAGCTGTGCCCCTCTCTGGGCTGGCAGCCACAGCCCCAAAGTGAGAGTCACCTCCCATCAAACACCAGCAAGCAGCTGGTTGTGTATATCAAAATGTGGTGGATGCCCTGTTCCTGGAGACACTCAATGTCAGGCTGGACAGGGCTCTGAGAATCCTGATGTAGCTGTAGGTGTCCCTGTTCATTGCAGGGGAGTTGGACCAGCTGGCCTCCAGGGTCTTTTCCAACTCAAACGACTCCATGAGTCTGTGATTCTATGAAAACAGGCCAAAGATCCAGATGCATGAATCACCCCAAGCTCTGCACTGCATGGCCGTAACATGGCTGCTCTTTGGACTCTGACCACCACTGACTGCTTTCCCTGCCCTACTCCCAGCTCAGCAGAGGTTTATGAAAGAGACAACAGGAGGAATGTGCACGGTGGTCAGAGATCTTCCCTGGGGAGAGGTGGCACAGAGCAGGGCTGGAGTCCAGCCATGGTTTAAGCCAGTTGAGGTGGCCATCCCTTGTGACTGTGGTGATGAGCTCTGCAGCCATGCAGCTGGTGGGCAGCATGGCAAGCACAGTGCTCTGGGCAGCTCCAGGCTCCCTACAAAATCTGGCCAGACCAACATTGTGAAATGCTTTTTTCTTTGTTTTGACTGCTTACTGCTGTGTATCAAGGTCTGCTGCTCCCAGTGTGAGTATAGCTGCATTTCTACCACATAAATACTGTTGGTATGAACTCAACTCCGTGCCTTTTGCAAGTCCAAGTCATTTCTTCCCGCTCCATGGTATTGCAGATCCCAGGTCGCTCCTTCTCCCCCATGCTGCAGGTTTCCATAGTTCATCCTGCCCCTCAAGGTGATAGTTTATTCTACCCTGCACATGCACAGACTGAAGAAGCAGCAGTAGTAGTTCAGCTCTATTTTTTCCCAGTCTGCTTCTCCTATGTGCTCTTCTCAAGGAGGCATGGACCTGCTCTTCCCAAACACCAGCCAGATGCTGGGTTCTCCATTGGGCACAGCCTCAGAAGGCCACCTGCATGACCTGATGGCTTAGCTCCATTTGAAGAACTGGGAAACCACATAGAGTAGTCAGGGCCAAGCAACCAAAGACAGCAAAACCTTCTTATATCAGTAGTTTCCACAGACAAGATGCTTAAGGCAGGTCTAACTGCAGTTCTTTGGGAACGGGGCCCTTTGGACTATCTGGATCTCTAGGGCAGAAGTCTCAATTTGGGCTCGAGTCAAGACCTGTCCATAGTTGCATCTACACCTTCAAATTAAAGTGCAGCACTTGTGGCAAGAAAGAAGTAAGTAACAGAACCAGTCCCCATTCTGTTCTTTTTGATACTCAGCTGCATTTCCCACTGGCAGCGGTGTATTTACAGGAGGCTGCAGTTGCACGTGTAGTCCTGGAAGGGCTGTTGGGGAGGCACAAATTGGCAACCTGTTGGCTAGGAGAGAGCAACTGTCAAGCAGGGCAGTAAAGAGCCTAGGGGGTGAGCATGTTCTCTGGCTGAAAGTTGTGACCAACACCCAACAGTGAAGAAAACTAAGGTTTGAGTTGCTGTTGAGTTTAGAGTTAATGGCCTGTTGATACGAATGACAGTTCGGAGCCTGTTGTTGCAGCATACTTGAGGCAGTTGCGTCTTTCTGTAGTAGCTTCAAACATTTAGGACTCTCCTCATTGCCAGAGAGATGCGTTTTTGTTTCTTTTTTCTTTTTCTTTTTTATAGTGAAAATATAGATGATAAGAGCGGCCAGCCTGGCTCAAAATAAGCCTCTATCTAGCCCAGCATTTTGTGGAGGCTGTTCTTAGTTGCTCTGTGAGAAGGGCAAGAAGCTCCTCAGCAGTGGGATAATGCGCCTGCCAAAAGAGTTCCTCCCTTAGAAATTGTCTCTCTTGCTTAGAAGTTGTCTTCTGCCTTGAGGCGGGATTGTTTATGTCCAAAGCTACTTGATTTGACTTTGTTCTTTCTTTGTTTTCAGTTCTTCAGGCTGTCAGTGTGAATAATAGATCTTTGGTTCTGGAATACAATTCTCTAACAAATATCGGCTACTGTGGTAAACTCTGGGGCCGCTGAGCTGTGGAATAAATCTTACCTCCACTGAGTTTGAGGATGGTGCCTTTGCAGAAGGTAGGGTGTGCAGGTACAGCACCTCCCTGTGGGTTCTCAGGTGGTAATTCCTCCTTGAAATTCTGCATGTGCAGGACCAGACCATCTTTCAGCCTGAGCAATGAGCCTGAACCTCTCATAAGCTCCACATTTGGGATTCTGCTGCCACTTGGTGGCATCCACTCTCTCTTCCTGGCCCCAGGAATCCCTCCTTGGCTTCCAAGGGGTAGCACTTGTGAGAAGAGCACATCCGAGCTCTGCACCGTAACTGCCCTCCAAGTTCCCAGGACCCATTCTGGAACCACGAGGAGCTTTTCCAAGATCATCATTTCCTGTTTGGATCTACACAAAAGCATCACAGATGCTGGCAAGAATTCTGAGAGGATCTCAGGTGCTTTATGGGCAATTTGTAAATGAAAGAGTTTTACCAAATCTGGCAACACTGAAAGTATTTTCACAAAGCAGACCAAGGCCTGCGTCTGTCTGCTTGTAACTCTGCTCTGCGGCACTTGCAGTCTCAAGAGCAGGACCAGGTGGAGAAGAAGCTATCTAGATCGCTCCTCTTCTTCACAGAGACTGAAAAGCTCAGTTGTCGTAAGAGCTGGCGGCAAGCTAGACCTGCTTTGGACATACTGTGATCTAGTGAGCTGCGAGGTTTCCACACTGCATTTCACTTCCTGAGGCCAATGGCTGCTTTGCCTTGGGTCAACAGCCACAAGCTGCTCAGACAGGATGGGAGGTGGCACTCTGTGTAGCAAACCCATGGGAATTGCTCCAGGTCCACCTTTGGAGGCTGGGAGGCAGCATGCTGTTTCCCACCATGCTGCAGATGGCAGCAGCAGTGAGCAGGCTCATGTGGCTGGGAAACAAGAGCCATCCAGCACAGGGCAAAGCAATGGGCCTGCCCAGCGGGTGACCTAAGTTGGGACACATGCTTTGCAAAGGACTTCAGGGAACCTGGCCCAAACCAACAGTGATCCTGCAGATGAAAGGACTGATGTCTAGAGTTCACAGCATTCCTACTCTCTTCCATGTCAAGACAAAGTTGAAATCCACCCAGCTCCTGCAAAGATGGCGAGTTACCAAGGACCTTCTGCCTATCCCATCCTGGTCCCCTGCCAGGTGGCAAGAGCTGCACCTCCTTCCTCTTTGAGCTTCACCCTGCTGCAGCCATCCAGCAGCCAGAGTATAGTAGGGCATCACACTACGCTCTGCCTGGGGAGAGCAACACAAGACAGGCACAGTGGCATCAGGAGCAGCAAAGCATGAGAATAAGTACAAGGTGTGACCTTTGAGGAGGGAGAGGGGTTGTTCAAAAGCAGAACAGGGAGAGGAAAATAGGATAAGAGTGTTGTGGGCAACATATATTAGAAAATTCTGTACCGTGGTGCAACTCTGTGTTGGCAGGACACTGCTGCCCAGAGGCACTTCATACTCAGGCTTGCAGAGCAGGGATTCAAGTCAGCATCACTGCAGCAGGCCAAGAGGACGTCTTCATGACACACACCAGAGCTGTCCCTTCTCCTACTGTTCCTCAACTCCTGAGCTGTAGGGGAGGAAGGGATGGCCAAAGAGGGGGGGTAAGGGGTTGGAAGTGCTGGGACAAAATAAGCATCAAAGCCATTGCAAGCTCAGCAGCTGATATTCCACGCTGCTTGGTCTACTGTCAGTACATGCAGATAGGAGGGAAGCTTTGAGGTCATCCATATTGAGCTGTTGAGCATGTGGGCCACTGGCAAGAGCCCTGGGTTTGTGCCACAGCCCACGTGGCTGTGAGCAAGCCCACTAGCCTGGCTGAGCACACTCGTCCTCTCCTAGGTGGAGGCCAGCTAGCACTCCAGCTTCCTGCTCCCTGCCCTTGCTTGCTGCATCTTGCTTCACAAAGGAGGAGGCACTGTGTGAGGCAAAGGCCATGTCTGTGCCCCAGGGCGATCCCTCTCTGCCTGGAGACCTCAAGTTTTGGGGTAACTGACCTAGGCAGTTAAGAGCGGTGGAAGATGCTGCAGAAGTTCTGGGACTCTTTACGTGAACACATCAAAGAGGGTCACTCCTTCATGTCGGCGCTCCGTGCAGACAGCTCTGAAGAACCCCTTCCAAGGACAATATGAGGGAGAACTCCAGTAACCTTACAGTGTGGAGCCCTGCCAGCACTTGGAGCAGCCGCTTTGGCGGCTGCTAAAGGGGCGCCTTCTCCGCTTCCACCCTAATTGCCCTTAATTGGCTCCTGCCTGCTGGCAGCAGAACAGCGAGGGCTCTCCAAGGCTTACTGCGCCGGAGTGACTACGCTCGGAGAAGGATGGCAGGCCCCTGCCTTGCCCCACCTCCCTCCTGCTATCCCTACCCACAAGAGCAATACAATAGCCTTCCAAAACACAGCTTTTTCTGTCTTTGTAGGACTTTTGCCTTTCCAGGCCCTTCTCCCTGCTACTCTGGAGGGAGTTTGCTGGGCCAGTGGGGCAGAGAACTGTGCAGGGCCTGCGTCCCCTAGCCACAGGAGTGTGCACGTGGTGGGACTGGGGTGAGGGGAATGTAAGCATTATCCCTTCATCTGGCAATGAACCCTGCTGCTTGCTGGGGCTGCACATGAAACCAACCAGAGCTTTGAGGCCCATCATGCAGAACTAGGATCCTGGGTGACTCATCCTACCTCACACAAGATCCCACCTCCTCCAGAAGTGCTGCTGTCTCAGTGCAGCCAGGAGCTGCCCCTCAGGCTGATCCCCGCTGCTGCATTCCCTGGGGAGTAGAGAGGACCCCTCTCCTCTGCCCTTCTGTGTCCTGGCGCAGAGCGAAGGCACATGAAGCGGAGGTCCCCCACTGCCCCCATTTGTGGGAAGGGCTCTTCAGGACACGCTGGGCCACAGCAGCACTCCTGGCTCCATTTTCCTGTGGCAGAGCTCCCTGCCCTTTCCCCACTGCGTGTGACACCCACACAAGCCATCCCCTTGTGTCTGCAGGCAGCTAGGAAGCCACAGCACGAGGAGCACCTCGTAGCCCCATCCAGGCACGTCCTCACTGGCTGCCTCTCCGCTTCCAGCCAAGCCAAAGCCTTGCCACAGCATTAAAATATAGCCCAGCATCTCACCGGTCCCTCGTGGTCACCCACGTGCCAGCCAGGGCCAGCATGTGCCAGCAGCAGGCACCATGTGAGCTGGCAGAGGCCAGGGAAGGCAAACATGGGCTCCGACACAAACCAGACTCCAATGGAGGGAGCTGCGATGTCTTTCCCGCGGAGGTTATTTTTACTCTGTTTATCAAAGGCTTGCTGCTCTTGGCATCGGGGTGGCAGGCTATTTTTGGATGCCTGCTTCACCTCTATGCGGAGATGGGCTGGCATAGGCTTGTCTCCGCTTCTGCCTGGCACCCTCTGGCCTCCCGCAGTCCCTGAGGTTTGCCCCGCTAAGGTCATCGCTGCCTGCTTGCTCACACACAGAGAAACCTTTTAAGCAGGAGGTCCGAGCTCAGGCGTAGCTTTGTAATTAATCTTTATTAGCAGAATTCCTCTCATCCATTCCTGCTATCAGCGGTGACACAGCTGCTTGGGTGTGGGCAAATTACGCACTTTGTCCTGCTATTGTCCTTCAGGATGGTGACATTTGTCCTGACCTAAGCCTGGTTCTCTGGAGCTTTGCATTCAAAGGATGCCTGTGCAGCTGGTGGCCCACGTGCTGCTGGCATGCTGCTTTACCGCCACTGCCGTTCGAGAAGAGCAAGGCCGTATTTCCACACTGGAAATATGGGACAGGTAACTAGGGCAGGCTGACTGAACTCAACACATGTCCTCTTCTCTGTGGATGGACAAAGGCTATGAGAGGTTTCCCTGAGGTTCGAGGTCAGGAAAGGTGGTCTGGTAAGGTGAGGGGGCTCAATATAACTTCAAGGAGATGGTAGGGGTGCAGCAATTGTGTGCCAGAGTCAGTGACAACACAGACTAAAATGGCAATGCAAAGCAAGCAACCAGGACTTGAGGTTAATAATAGGCTGCTTGAGCCTTAACTGTGCAGAAGGAAGTCTGTCCTTAAAAGAAGCTCACAGGGACGGTGCTTGGCCTCAATAAAACTATCCACGAGAGGCAGAATAAATTATTGGCCTCGTTACTGAGCATGGCCCACACAAAGCAATCGGCACTGGCTGTGCTGCCCTTGGAATACCAGGAGACAGGTCCTAGAGAAGTTGCCATCAGCAAATTCAGGGATTTCCTTTTGCTAACAAAGCACAGATCAGCTGAAGGAAGATTTGCTACATTCAAATATGACTTCGGAGAGTCAAAGATATGTAGAGGCCAGGAATGATGACAGAAGAAAGCCAGTGCTGGCCTGACTGAGGTTTTGGACACAAAGAGGAAAGACGTGGCTACTCTTACAGGAAGAAATTGGATTAAAAGGTGAAAAACACCTTCAAATCTGGCAGGGCTGGCTGGATATCCTCCAAGCTGGAAAAGCATGCATAACCATGCTCTTCAATCCTCCAGGGGGACAGATTTCTCTGGAGTGAAAGAATCATGAGTGTACCAAAGCCCCATCTGCATATGCTCAGGAGAAAATTAGGGGGAGCTCACTGCCATCTGTGACAATAGCGCTGCCTGTTCCCTGAGGAGGTCACAGTCTGCATGGGCAAGGCAGGCAGAGGGGGGTTAGGAACTTAGGGTAAGAACTTTAGGGGTGGCAGATCAGCAAGCAGGAGCTCAGTGGGGTAGCGAATGAAGGAGCGAAAACCAAAGGAGAAACACGAGGCAGGGAAGGGAAATGCTACTCCACACTGAGGACATAGCATGGTATCCAACAGTACCCACAAGTGCCAGCGTGTGTGTGACTGCTGTGCCAGCTTGGGGCAATCTGTCTGGGGAAACACGGCCACTCCAACTTCTGAGTTAGGATGCGCTCATGGCAAGTCACTTTGTGTGCTGAGGCTGCTGGTATGTAGCAAGAGGATGAGGGGAAATTGCTTTAAACTGGAAGAGGGTAGATTTAGACTAGATATTAGAAAGCAATTCTTTCCTGTGAGGCCGGTGAGACACTGGAACAGGTTGCCCAGGGAGGCTGTGGATGCCCCCTCCCTGGAGGTGTTCTCAAGGCCAGGTAGGATGGAGCTGTGAGTAGCCTGGTCTAGAGGGAGGTGTCCCTGCCTGTAGCAGGGGGTTGGAACTACATGATCTTAAAGGTCCCTTCCAACCCAAACTATTCTATGATTCTATGATATGATTCTATGACATGGGACCACACTGCCAGCAAGAGATCTGACTATGGGCCTGGGGACGTGAGCAGATGTAGCTATGGTGAGGTAAGGTTGTGCCACGTGGCATGGTCAGACGTGCACATTCATCATGAAAGGGTCCAAAGGAAAAGTCATGCCCTCGGCTCTTCCTCTTACTAACAGAGAGGAACTATGAAATGTATGATGAGCAGGAAACCTACAGCAGCGACCACGAGTACCTGAACCTGCCTGGATGAGTTCACAGTTCCCATCCAGAGACCTCAAGAAGACAGTTGATTTGGAGGGAAAGTAAGGGAAAGGAAAAAAGAAAGACGCACTACCAGCCACCACCAGGCTTTGCACAGTCTCCTGCTGAGCTTGCTGCTTACCCCAATGCCTGAGCCAGGAAGACCAGCCCTGAGGGCCACCACCGGGCCCAGGGGACCCAGGAGAGGAAGGGAGGGGATGGCATAGCACTCAGCAGCACTCCTCTGCTCTGGGCAGCAGGACTGAGAGGCAATCTGAGGAACAGCAGCTGCTGTGGAGACTGTCCTCTCCTCCTTTGTGGGGAGAAACAAAGAGCCCGGGGAGGGAAGGAAGTGACTTCTCTGGAAGCGGCTGTGGCAGTGGGGTGAGCACCCACTGCTTTGCAGGCCGATGACGCCCCTTCTCCCGTCTCCTCTTGCTGCCCATTCGCTGCTCGCACCCCTTCTCCCTCCCTGCACAGTGACTGGGAGAGAGGAAAAAAGAAGAAGGAAAAAAAAAAATGCAGAAAAAGGAGAGCGGGAGGAAGCGCGTGGGGAACGTGGGCTGGCAGGCAGACAAGGAGGGCAGCCGGGAGCTGCTGCCAGGGCGCTGGGGGCTGCGGGCACCTACGTGCGGCCTGCGGCGTGCGAGGGCCGTGCGTGCCGGGCCACAGGCAGGCCTGCTCCTCCGCGTGCCCCAGCCGGCAGCCCAGCAGCTGGCAGCAGTGCAGTGGTGGCAGGCTGCAGCTGGCCATGGGTGGCACGTGCCGCCCGGCACATCCCCAGGGCCGTGTGAGTTGATCGTGAGCTTCGCAGCGGGCTGGAAGGCTTTTCTGGCACCCCAACCCGCCTGCTGGTTTCAGCTCAGGAAAGAAGAACTGTGACAGTCCCAAGGCCGTGCGCCTCCTCCTCTGATGCCGTGCTCAGGAGCACGCTGCTTGCCGGCTGTGCCAGCAACATGCAGCCTGTGCCCAGTGCCCGTGCCCTTGCGGTGTCCACAGGGCAAAGAGAGGTCCTTACAGCCCTGCCCACAGACACCTCCCCACATTCACCCCAAATGCACACATCATGCTCGGGCACACTTCCTTCTACACTCACATCAAACCCGGAGGGAAGGCAAGGGAATGTGCAAAGACAGTGGGAAGGAAAGGGAAGGAGAAGAGAAGGCAAGGAAAAGAAAGGAAAAGAAGAAAGGAAAGAGCAGACACAGCGGAGCACTTTTTAAGATATGTTTTGTTCACATGCACCTCTGTGCATTATGTCATGGGCCAGCTAGGAGTTAACTAAACCTTTGTCTCCTTCTCCTCCTCATCTCCCAAAGAGGAATGAGGTTTCCAGCTGTTTCACAGCCGGAGGTGTGCTGAACCCATGAGTCAGCAGCTTCGGTAACGGTTACACACACGTGGGTGACACGGCTGGGGTTGGAAAGTCCCAGCAGTGTCAGGCACTGGACAGCAGGCACGTAGCAGCTCGGCTGCTCCAAGCCGGCCCTGGCGTGACCACAGCCGAGTGTCTCCATGTGGTGGGGAGCACGCACTGCTGTGAAGCAGTTCCCACTGCCACGACCCTCGTGCTGATGGCTGCCAGCCATGTGTCACTGCTACCAGCGCCTGCGATCACCATCTTTTGGCCCAGACAATGCCCCTGGGCAGCATCTAGCTGTCAGAGGGCAAAAGCATTAAAGAGTGTTAAATACATAAGCAGGCCTGGCACGCAATGACCGCTGCATGAAAGCAGCTCCTGACATCTTCCTGTCCGTACCGCGCCTTGCTGGCCTGGCCCTGGCCCAGGCCTTGGCTCTGCCCCTGCCCCTCACCTCTGCAGCATAACAAACCACAGACACGCGGCACATTTGTAGTGTAAACATTCGGTGTAGCAAAATAATAATTTCCTTTGTGAGAGGTGATATAGGTTTCTTGAAGCACATGTGTAAGTAAACACCTATAAAATGTGACTAAGCTGGATTGGAGATAGCTTGCACACCCTTCGCTCACCCTTGCCTGCCTTCACCACGCTCAGTGAGGTAGAGGACAACCTGAGCAGCCTGACTTAAGAAGTTACCGTGAGTAGGTATGCAAAGCCCATGCCTCTGGGTGCAACCCAAGCCTAAAGAGCAAACCAGACGTGGGGCCTCTTCAGTACCATGCTTCTAATGGATGGATATACAAAGGTCTGTTTGTCTGGCAGTTTTCTGCTTACCGTCATTCATGGCAGAAATGTGGGGCTAATTGCAGTGCTTGCACCAAGTGAAGGTCGCAGCAGGTTTGGTTCTGCCTTTCTGCCTCTGGAAATCACTCAGATTTAACTCCATTAGGAGCATTATACCTGAAGGCACATGAGGGAAGCCAGGTCTTGCTGAAAACACAGAAGAAGTGTTGAATGCCCTTTTACAGGCACAGACTTTTCAGGGCAAGTAACCCCTGCCTCCTCACTGTCCCCAGCAAGAAACAAGCAGGTCACAGGGGAGAGGAGGAAGGAGATCAAGAAGCAGAAAATGTGGATGGAGAGCTGAACGAGTAACTGGGCCAGACAGGGAAGGGGCATGTGGAACGAGCTGAGTTAAGGGATGAACTGGAAGGACTGGAAAGGAAGATGTTGCTCACAGGGAACTGCAGGGTGGTTTAAGCAGAGAAGTACCTGGGAGAGGGGCTGCCTCCATGGCTGCCCAGCCTCCAGGTCTGAATCCCAAGTGAGCAACAAATAAGTAGCCACGTGAGTGAAGAGGGAGATGAATGGGTGGGAATTACCAGCATCCGGAAAGCTGAGGAGATGTCCAGACCCAGAAAGGCAAACATAGAAAGGATCAGGAAACGCAGAAGCAGCCAGGTCTCTGCACTGACAGGAGGCAGGAGAATGAAGGAAATGATGAAGCAGAGCTGGCACACCAGGAAACAGCCTGGCCCTGCTATGCATTGCCAGCGCTGCTTTGGGGAGCTTAGCATCTGAGTTCTTCGTTAGGGAAACGCCGCTCTGGAATTAACCTGCTTGCTAGTGAGATCATTCTTTCTTCCCAGCTGGAAACCTGACCCTGTCTCCAAACTTATTTTCCAGACTAGAAGCTGACGTTCATGGAAAACTTCGGGCCCAGGGTCTAAATATTGAGACTTTGAGCTTGTCGATGCTGAGGTTCAGCACTGCAGGCTGCAATAGCTACCTCAGATGTCCCTCTGCCTCGTTGCAGCTCTGCTGGTGGCTCAGCTGAGGAACAGGAGCACACCCACGGTGTCGCGGTGGCTCATCACGCTCCACACGCAGTGGCCAGTTCCCAGGCAGTCCGTGGGCTGGCTAGCCTGAGCTTTGCAAGAAAAGCAGACCTGATGGGCTGCAGACAGAGGCCAAATCCTGGTGGCAAGGGGCCAGGGCACAAGAGGGTTCAAATGGCACATATGATATTAGGTCTCCTGTCTGCTGCTAAAGGGAACCAATCCTACTTGCACCCCCAGCAGCAAGAGGAGGGGACGTACTTTTCAAAGTGTTTTCTGGCTTCAAGGATCCCATGTATGAGTGTGGATGTGTCAAACACTCTCAGGCATGGCTTCTGTCATGGAGTCATGCCTGTGCCTATCATCTTGCTTCTGAGGTTTGGGGCAATTTCCACCTGGCCATACCTGAGATGTGAGCCATGGTGTCGGCAGGCACACTGCACCCGCTTGGCACCACCTGCCTTCCACGCTGCTTTTCCTGAAGCATTCGGCCCATATCCAAGGCAAACAGTAGTAGTGATGCCATGTCACTGCAAGCATCTGCAGGAGAGCCAGCCGCAGGCAAGCAGCCTTTGTGGAGCTTGGGGGGAGACTGGGCCAGCTCTCGGCCCTCAGCCCAACATTTGCCATGACATCCAGATAATATTTGTATGTGGCTGGCAGGTGCTTTGGCTGAGGCGGTGTTTAAAGTGTGTGGTGAAGGTGTCAATTATACCTTGTTCCAGGCACTGTGGAGCACTTGAGGAGCAGCCAAGCTTGCAGGCATCTCCCCTGCTTCTGGCCTGGATTGCACGCAGGCTCCTGCAAAGCTGCAAAAAGCAGCAGGGGGAAGCAGCAAGGTATCTCCCCAGCAGGTATGTGCCTTCAAGGCAGGTTACGCTACTGTGGGCTGCTGCCAGCCTCCCTCTGCCCCATCCCCATTCTGCTGGGAAGGGACTAGTGCTGTCCCACATGAGGAAGGCAGACAGCAGCATTCTGCCAGCACCCCAGCCCTGCTCTGCCAGCTGAAGCCAGGTTCCCTGCTTGGTTTGGAGAGCTTGGAGCATGCCAGTTAGGAGGCTGGAGGGAACCAACGTGCCAGGTGTCCGGATGGAAGGGTGGCCCCATGGAGGCGAGACTCCCTGCTCCTGTGGCACTGAATAACCATTATCCAGGCCGTCTACAAAGGCAGTGGGCAGACGTGATGGCAGGCACAGCCACAGCTCGGCACTTGTGGGAACCCAGCGGAAACCCTCCCGCTTTCCCCTGGACTCAGCTCAGCTGCGCTGGCAGATTTGCATTGGCAGCCCAGCAGCGGGGAAGCTTGCCCACCCCTTGCCCGCACGCTGCCAGCGTCCTGCCAGCGCCCGGAGCCTTTCACCCGTGTGAACTTTTGTCTCTCGTGTGAAAGGGGACCGTTTTCAAAGGGATCGTTTAAACGTTGGCATCTTAATTAGAAGCGGGCAAATGGCAAGGGAGCCATACCTTTGGCTTAGAGCACACCTTTGCCAAGGCACTCCCCTCTCTACTACAGGCTCCCCTCTCCACCACCAGGTGCTCAGAGAACTCAGCTTACCCACTTCCTCCATCCTCTGCTGGCAGCCCACTCAGCACCCTGCAGCCCCCGGTCATTCCCACGTTACACATGGCTCGGTACGTGCCCCCTTCATCCCCGCTCCCAGCCTCCCGCTGCTCTCCCAGCCCCAGCTTCAGCCCCCTCCTTGTCACCCCTCGCTCCTGACCCTTTTGTCACCTACAGCCATTCAGTCCATATCCATTACTAAATGAAGCATCCTCTGTGAAGAGGCAGAAAAGCACCGGCTGTACAATGTGCCCGGAATGAAAAGGGAAGGCTGTTAACACCGCTTGGAAAGAGGCCTGCATTTGACAACAAACACGGCCAAGTTTCGAGCTCTTTGCTAATTAGTCTATTAGCTATATGAGTAGAGAAAGCCTCTCACCATCCCGTGCTGCTCCACTCTCGCGCTGCAGCCCCGTCACCTCAGGAATCCCCTGTCCCGTCTCCATGGCGCGGTGCTACGTAGGCATCACACCAGCGGCCGCCTGGCCACTCGCCTGCGCCTGACGCCAGAGCCAGACGGGGATGGTTCCTCTCCATGGGTTTTCTCTAACGGACAAAAGCTGCCTAAAAGAAAGAGCCAAATCCCAGGTGCTGATGGGATGCTCAGCCAGGAGACAAAGGCCATCCTGCAGTACCCCACACACCCGCATGTTCACAGCATGGATTTCCCCAGATTGACAATGCCAGGAAGACCCTGTGGAGAATGTGCTGGGGACAACCCTGGGGCTGGGGAGAGCTCCCTGGGGTGCCTTCAAATGGGGAATGAGCAGAACCATTTCCATTCTTCCCAACACCACCAACTATTTGGCAGCTTTCTGGCAACCCAGTTGGTCAACCTGGTATCTATCCACCATCCATCCATCCACCTGTCTGTCTGTCTGTCCATCCGTCCATCCGTCCATCCATCCATCCACCCATCCAGAGAATGGGTTAAACAGCCTCTGCTCCACCCAGCAAGGCCAGTCTGGGCTTCCAGGCATGGAAGGGAGAGGCTTACAGCTGGAGCTCATTACGGGGCAGCCATAAAGAGGGTGGAGGCCCTTCCTCCCACACTGATCAGAGGAGCTTTGCAACTGTGTGCCCCAGAGCCAAGGGATGAGGTCCAGGCCTTGTTTACTACCTCCTGAGAGACCAGGGAGTGTTCCTGGGGTTTTGTCTGTGCCAAGGAGAAAGCCAGCTAACCATACAAGAAGGAGATATGTTTATGTGTTCCCCAAAGTGAGGGACCACTTGGTGACAACTTCCACTGTTTTAGTGGACTTCTTCAGATCAAGAAGGCCTGATCTGACAGGCTTGCCTTAGGGTTTTTATTCATCTAACGTTTTCCCCGCCAGGAAACAAGAGGGAATATGGTTTCCTAACCCTTTCCTAAGGATACCCGGCTCATAGCACCAGTTGATGATCTGCGAGGACAGACGCACCTCTGCTGCCTGAAAATAGAGGGTTGCAGCAGCAAAGGAGCAAATCCACTCCTGCCACACATGTTGTTGACCTGCAGAAATCAAGAGAAAGGAAGAGACAGCCTCTCTGATGTGCCAGCGATGCACATGGATATAAATGAGCAGCCACAGTACGCTGAGGAATTGACAGCAAAATCTTTGGGCGCTGAGCTCTCTTTGCACAGTCAAGCTGTTCAAAAGACTTGGAGGTCTTGGAGGAAATTAATTAAATCCTAAGGGATAAACTAATGGCACAAGAAATGAAGGAGAAGCCATTTTGTCCTGAGGATGGCATGTTGCCTGGCCATCGACAGATGAGTGGAAACCCACACGCCAAGGGATGCCGGAAGCATGGCTTTTTCCCTTGGAACGATGAGGAGCTCCAAATGCAAAATGTATGACTCATTCTCTCAAACACCACGGTCAAGAATGGAGGAGAGGAGGTCATGGTACTCCTCCAAGCTCAGCCCCCAGAACAAGCTTGCCAGATACCAAAATGAGATGTTATGAGACATTTGACTGGTGTAGCTGGTCTCCCCACTTCACACCCTCAAGCAGTAAAGTAGCGCTGGCTGGTAGAAATCAACAGTATAGACACAATCCCTTTTGGTTTCCAATGAAAGCCGGGAATTTCTGGAGCTGTTTGTAGATCCTGAGGGTTTCTGGGTGAGCAGATGTACCTCTCCATCCCAGTAGGAATGAACTAGCTGCTGGGGCCAAGCAGGACAGCCAGAGAAGGTACTTTCCAAGGTCTGTGTAGCATTCTCCAACGTGACCCTTTTCTTCTCCCCTCAGAGCACAGGGGATTTTCTACTCTCTTTGGGATGGCCTTGTCAAATACTCTTGACCTGCTACATGAAGCCTAGGAGGAAGGCATTCCCCTTAGTTTGATCCTCCACCATTACGGTGAGATGAGTGTGGAACAATCCTTTATTAAAGGGTCATGAGATCACTGAGGTCATTGGTCTGTGAAATCACTGAGGAGCAGAAAATGGACCACTGGCCTCTGAAAATCCTATAAAACTGTGGGGAGTGTCTCCATTCCAGCCCTCTTCTGCTCTTGACAGTTTTTTACACCACAGAGACCTCCCTTGCTTCGATGCTGTAATCCAGGCAACAGCCAGCCCTTTCCTTGCCAATGCCTCCCTTGATGCGCACTGCAAGTTGGCTTTTCTGTGTCATCGAGGCTTAGGGCCTAGTTTTTCAATCCAGCCTCCACCCAGCCTCTGTGAACGTGCTTATCCTCCACACAGAGACAGGCATTGGCTCGAGCCACTCATTGAGATGCTTTTGGGTTTGAAGAGGGTGGTTTGTGTGCTTCACACTGGGCTGAACCACAAAGGCACGAGGAGGTTTCTTGTGCAAGATGTGCAGCTGCAGGCTATGGCACCAGGTATGTGTGAAAAGGAAGGTAGCTCAGATCTGCCTTTAGCAGAGTCCTGATGAAGGCTGGCACAGCTCCGAAGGGCTGCTGTGGATTAGCTTTCCTTGCCAGCTTCATTTTGTTCTCCTCTTGAAGGCCTGCTGCAAGGCCTAATGAAGAGTCTTCCATCTCTTGCCTTCACAAATGCTCATTCGGGGACTGATGTTTGCTCCACACTTGCATTTTACCCTGGATTAGTGGTTTAACTTCAGCCACAATAAAAGGTAGTCTTCATCCATCACTTCTCTAAATATTCCCTTGATAACCAGCCAGAAAAGGATGAGAAATCCATACAGGAAGCCTTCTCATCTGCTTCTCGCAGACAAGAATGATGCAATGAGCCTTTCTGGTTGCCCCCATTTTTGCAGGGTTAGGAGCCTTTGACAGCCTTAAGTTTGGAAATTTCTAGAGAAGGTACTTGGTATGAAGGTAATGGCAGCTCCTATGGGCTTAAAGAGGTGAATGTCTGACTGTCTAACCTTATGTCTACTGGAGATGGAGAACAATCTATCCTGTTCCATTTTTAGGCACATTACATATCTGAACGTTATTACAATTTCCCTTTCCTTTTCTCCTTTGCAGACTAAACAAATATAGTTCTTTCAACCTTTACTCATAGGTCATGGTTGCTAGGCTGCTTACACAGACTCTAAGAAGTTTACACCTCTCTCAAACTGCATTGCCAAAAACTGGAGACAACTAGAAATCATGAGGCTTTCCCACTGCTGCGTGAAATCAAATGGTTGCAGCATACGTGGTATACACGGCCCTTTTGTTTACATGCCCCAGTAGAAGCTTTTGTTTTCACATCTGTGTGCTGTCAAGTCAGTAATGACACCCACCACCACAGTGACACCCATGTCCTTTTCTGAAGGCCTTGTTACCCCCTGGACATGCACAGAGCGGATTATCCTAAATGCTGGGGTTTGCATTTGCTCTCACTGAATTGCATCCTGTTTATATCCATTCCATCAGTGTCACAATCTCCTTGAACTCCCATCCTGATCTGCAAAGGGCCTGCAGCTGCCACTTGGCTAATCATTGGTGACAAATGTAATACGCCTCTTCCAACCAGCACCCAAGCATGCCAGACAAGCAGCTCACCATATGAGCCAGGACATGACAGCCTCATCCCCTACATCCCCAAAGCCCTGTTGTAGGAGGCAGTCAGACTACGTACAACCTGCATTGGCTATTACTTCTCACCTTGCTGTCTTGGTCAGTCCTACAAAGAGCTTACTTCCTCCAGGGACCAGCAGGTTCACAGTCAACTAGCTGTGTTTCCACTCCTTTGAGGCCAGGTACTATCTATCTGCCTTTTCTTCCTAGGCATCTGGAACCTCATGCCTTCTCCCTTAGGTGATTACAACCATGCTGGAGATGGTTTCAGCCAGGATTTTGGCAGGACCAGCTGACAAAGGAGGGAGAGCCTCACACGAGGTCAGCAGTAAGAGGGTGAGGGGGAGCATATCTCTGCACTGGCTGGGGGACGCGCAGCCTCTCCCCTGTTAAGGGAGCCCACAGAAGTCAATCCAGCATCTCCCACAGCACACAGAGGGTACGTGAGCCTGCAGACGGCATCCCGCAACATCTGGCCTGTTTACATAGCAGGGAGTTTTTGTTAACATCAGGAGTTTGGCCAACGAGGGGAAATTTTACAATTGCTCCACTGAGCTCTGTTGATTCAAAAGGAAGAGTTAGCTTCAAAGCAGAGCAGCCTCCACGTAGCCAGGCTCACGTAGCCCAGCCAGCTGCACAATGAAGCATTTGAGCGGAGGGCCTGCAGGCTGCTGGATGGATGCACAGCATTCACACGGGGCATGGAGCACTCTCGCTAGGCAGCTGGCAGCCAGGGAACCGGGGAGCACCCTGGGAACAGGGCAGGCAGCGGGGGAACAAAGGCTGGGGCATGAGGCAGGGCCGGGGTGCTCGGTGACACCCCCTCCACCAGGCAGGAGCTGGCAGCCGCCCTGGGCACCCAGAAAGGGACAGGGGACCGGCAGGCCACCGAGTTCCCAGGCCCCTGGGGGATGCACAAAGTGCAGTGCTGTGCATCGGTGAAGGGGGCTGCCTTGATCTCCCCTCCCAGGGCTGCTTTCTGTTTCTTTTCCCAGACAGGAGAGGCCCAGCTCCTCGGTGAACCCTTTCGTCTTGCCCTTACCTTTAGCCATGAATGAATTTATTCTTTGCCCCGCTTTTTGGTCCAGCGGTTTTCCCAGCCGAGCAGTGAGAGGGGGAGGCGTGACACCCTCCGCTCGCTTGCATCTCCCCTGCCTGCCACAGAACCAGGCAGCCCTGCACACCATTAATTACAGGGGACGGAAATGCCCCGTGCCCGATATCCGGTGCGGCTGAGTGATGACAGCCCGCTAATCATTTCCAGGATTTGTGATTGGAGTTAAAGGGCTCCGTGCTCCCTCAGCAAGTGTGGGCAGACAGCTGGGGGAAGGGAGCAGCCCCTGCTTGGGAAGGGCAGCGATGAAACTGCACTGAGTATCGCTGTGTCTCTGGGGTGATTCGAGCACCAGCCGGATGAGAGGTGATTTTTGAGCCTATGGGACCAGTACCCATGTCCCAAAAGAGAAGTCCCAAGAACGAGCAGTTACAGCTTTGCCAGGTGCAGACCTTCCTCCTCATGTACCCAGTCACCTCCATCATGACGTGGTCACTCCCTGCCTCCTAGTGCTCCTGTGTGATGGCAGGTCCTGCCCAGGAGAGGCTTTCTATACACCTCCTCCTCACTGCAATACCCAGACCAAGGAGCTCTGCTTGCAGGAGCAGCGCTTGGTCAGAAATAGCCCCACCAGGTTTGTCCAGAGGTGCAAGACACCGAAGGCAGCAAAGCTGTTGATTGTTTCTCATGTCACTGAGAGACTGACAAGAGAAGCAAACCTGTGTTGGTTGACTTGGCCCACTAGTCTGGAGCCTCTTGGCCAAGAGCAGCCTTAAGAGGGCCCCTGACCTGCTGCCATTCCTATGTGCAGATCACAGCTGTGTCCTCCATGGCCCTGTTGGAGCATCTCATGTCTTTGCCTGAATCAGTCATAGAATCACTTAAGGTTCCGCCATGCCCACTAACCGTGTCCCTCAGTCCCATATCCACATGATTCTTGAACACCTCCGGGGATGATGACTCCGCCATGGTGGAGCTACACATCCAGGCTATGAGACAGGAAAGGAGCCTATAATTGGCCGCCATGGTCTTCCCATGCATCTCCACCCTGGCCCCAGCTAAGATCTTCTGAAGGGAGGCTTGGGGCAAAGTGCTGTGGAAATGGGCTGGAGAGGGTTGTGAAAAGGGGAGCCAGAAAGAGGGTGGGATGCCTGGAAGGCTGCAAAGAGGCTTTCAAAGAGCTGTGTGAAAGAAAGAAGAGATTGGGCCGTTCAGTGGAAGTTAATGAGCTGTCTGTGGGATACGTACAGGACAGACTGGGAGCCTTGGGAGCCTCCTAGTGCTTGGCAGCCAGCTTCTGCAAGAGGGTCATCATTGTAAGGCATCCCTTGTGTCAATGCTACACAAGGAGCTTTGGTGCCAAGCCCATATATTGTGGGTTAATCCTCACTTCTTGATTTTGCAGATAAGATTCTTATGAAGATTACTTGCTCCCACTTTAAAACCGTGCAGATGTGACTTGTTTTCAACCCTCAGGTGGCTATATTCTCCTGACTGACACGGGCAGGGCCAGGACGTGGGTAGATGTGGCAGCGTGGGACATGATTAGTGGGCGTGGTGGTGATGGGTTGGTGTTTGGACTAGATCATAGAATCATAGAATGGCCTGGGTTGAAAAGGACCACAGTGATCATTTAGTTTCAACCCCCCTGCTACGTGCAGGGTCGCCAACCACCAGACCAGGCTGCCCAGATGATCTTAGTGGCCTTTCCAAACTTAATCATTCTATGATTCTATGATTCTTTGATATCCTTCGGTGGTCACCAGTGCAGGAAACTCCTTCCTTGCTTAGCTGCCAGACGCAGAGTCTGACAGTCTTTTTCATCCCCCAGCTGCCCCAGCAGGGCCAGGAGGGCGTTTGCAGAGAGCCTGGGATGAAATCCTCATCTGGGCGGTCTCCTCCCCCTCCTCACAGCCTCAGAGTGGAGCCCCGTGCCCGGCTAGGAGCCACTACAAGCAGTCGCCATTTGATGTGAAATCTCCACCCTACGCCCAGGGCTCGGGATAGATACAATTAACAGATTTGATGAAATAGCTCAGATAAAAGAAGGTGCCTGTTGAATGCAGCACCAAGCCCTGCCCAGGGCTCTTCACATTTTGAAGAGCAAACATGCAATCAGGAGTGGGAATTAATTACCAGGGCTGGTTTATCACGGCCCTCCCTCCCTGCCTCTCACGGAGGCTCACACCCCATTTCAGTGCCAGGCTGCACGTACGGCAGCCGTGCTCTGACTATGCCTCGCCCAGGGCTCGCAGGCAGCACAGTCCCATCCCTATGGCACAGCACATCCTCCTTCCAGGCAGAAGGGTCCAGCTGCCACTCATGCATCTTCCTACGATGCAGGAGCTGCTCCCAGATACAACCTGTTCCCTCCAGGTGATTCTTGGGGATGCAGCTTGCTGACTAACTGGGGAACGGCCAGGGAGCCAAGAAGAGCTGGGGGATGCCCAGGTGCTGATTTGCTTCCAGGAGCAGGACAGCGGCTACTGAGTGTGCAGACAATGTGGGCAGTGTGCTGGAGGACCCAGGTCCAAACTTACAGCAGAGGTGGGATGCAGGTGCCAAAATAGGACTGTGCACCAACAGTTGTGGGTGGCGAGGGGTGGGGGGACCCCAGCCCAGCCTTCCCAGCATGCCTCCTGCATGGCGTGGGTGGGCAGCATTATGGCCCTGTCTCTTGGGCCCTCCCCTGGCTCCTGATGGGCTGCATCTCCCATCACCCCACAGTGGCCTCTTCCGCCATTGGTCCCCAAGCGCTGAGTCCATCAGTGGTGCTCAGATCAGCCCGTCCCAAGTTGTTGGAGCAGTTCTGCATCTGCATGTCTGAACCATTCAAGTCCCTGCCACCTCTGTGTACGAGTGCTGCTTATGTCTTTCTTTTGTGCTGGGATCCCGGTTCGAAGCCATGGCACCTTGATCCAGAGGTGGCCGTGCCAGGGCTGCAGCTTTCAGAAAAGGGCTTGGGTCTTAAGGAGAACTTGGGGAGTATTTAGATCTTGGGAGACAAGGGAGCGGGCTTGCATAGGAAATATGCCAGGGAAGAAGGAAATCGAATGAGGTCAGGGAGCAAGGCTTGTGGGAGGACACTGGTTTGCAGGGAGCGTACTGTGAGGGATGGCAAAGCACAAAGTCTGCACACACACACAGCGATCCCTGCGTGCGATGTGCTGTTGGAGCAGCAGCAGGGAAGGGATTCCAACATGACTCAGATGGGCGCTTACTGAGAGGAAGGAAAAGGTCCAGAGGACAAACAGCAGGCAGTCAGGTGGACAGCCTCCTCCCCAAAGCACCGCTCCAGCCCTCACGTACCGCAGGTTCCTGCAAGCAGGACCACAGGGGGAAGGCATCCACTCCACCTGTCCAGCTCACACCAGCACGAATGGAGGAGCTCCTCGGTTTGCAGTCTCGTAAACTACAGCAACAGCCCAGCACAGAGGAGAGCTGGTGAGCTGCCAGCTGCAAAACTCACCCTTCTCCCCACACCATTTAAGAGTTCATGGTACATTACTTGACTCCTCAAGTGCATGGCAGAGCGCTGGTGGAGAGGATGGGCTCTCACAGGGTGTTTGTTCTAGAGAGCATATGTGCTGTCCTGAAATGGCACAGCATGCTGCTAAGGGCTCTCTCTCCTCCTGAAGGATGTACCCAACCTGGCACTAAATCTGGCTGGTCCCAGTGCCAAGGGCAACAAAGCTCTGGTCCCACAGGCTTCCATGAGTCACTTACCCCCAACATGGAGCCAGGGCCATGTCCTCGTGGTGACTTAACTGTTGGCACCAGTAGCTCCTAGGTGCCTGTATGCTAGGTGTATATACCCACCTAG
This sequence comes from Bambusicola thoracicus, assembly GCA_002909625.1. NCBI lineage: Eukaryota > Metazoa > Chordata > Aves > Galliformes > Phasianidae > Bambusicola > Bambusicola thoracicus. The sequence goes on from PPHD01002873.1 coordinate 24,665, forward strand.
CTGCCGTCCTTTCCCAGAGAAGAGTCTCTCACACACACACAGCCTTTGGGCTCCGCCACTGGTACCTTGCACAGCCCCTGGCCCCTTCATGCTGCTTTGTTGCCTTCCCTTGTCTTGGCTCAGAGACAGTGCAGCTGTGCTGCAGGGGACCCAGCTCTCTCTGAGGACAAGGACTCTCAATGGCAGAAGTCCCCATAATGTAGCCCACAAGCCCTGGTGCCAAGCTTGCTGCCAGCCTCTGTTCATGATGCATGGCACCCTGTCCTTTCTGGATCCCTGGCATCTTCTTAGAATCACAGAAAAGTAGAATCATCACAGTTGGATAAGACCTCTAAGCTCCAACCCACCAACCCACCCCACCATGCCCACTGACCACGTCCCTCAGTGCTACATCCACGCAGTTCTTGAACACCTCCAGGGACGGTGACCCCACCACTTCCTTGGGCAGCCTGTTCCAATACCTCACCACTCTTTCTGAGAAGAATTTTTTCCTAATGTTCAACCTGAACCTCCCCTGTCCATGTCAGAGCAGATAATGCCAAGTGCTGGGTATTCAGAGAGGTTCTCATCCCAGCTAGAAGAAGGTTCCCTTGGCCATCCCAGTCCCACCAGCCGATGGGCAGCTCACACATCAATACATGCAGTGTAGCTGTGTTCTGGCCCCTAACCATTCACAAGATAAGCAAAGGGTTCTTCTCCAGTATTTGCTGAGTGGTTTCACCTTCCTTGCTTACTGGTAGAATCACAGAGTCACAGAATGGCTTGGGGGACTTCCAAGATCATCTAGTTCCAACCCCCAGAAACGGGCAGAGTGGCCACCTCACTAAATGGTAATGTTCCATTGGAACACTGTGAATAAAGAAGTATCCCCGTGCCTCCTCTGTGAGCAAACCCACCCTGGGGACAGCAACCAGATGGGAAGGGAGAGACACTGGGACCTCCTAGCTGCCACCCTATTACCAGCCTCTCACTGCGGTGGGTGCAGCTCTGCCTCCCCCAGCTCCATCCTTCTGCCACGCACTGTTCCCACTGGGGCAGAAGCAGCACAAGGGATCTCCAGAAGCCCCATCCTTCCCCCCGCTCCCCCATATCCCCCCCAGTTCTCCCTGCTCCCTCCCTTCCTGCCCCTGCTGTGTCAGCCCAGCCCTGCTCGCTCCCTGATTAAGTCATTTCCTGACATTCAGCACCGCACAGGATGACCAGGAGCAGATGTACACAAGCAGAGAAGAGTGGGAGCCCTAACGCCGTGTCCAATGGCATGCTGACAGCCAGTTGGGTGAGGGAAGGGGGAAAAAATACAGAAGGAGGAGAAAAAAAAAAAACCCACAAACAGCTCAATACTTTCCATGTGCCACCACTAAGGAGGAAATCGCCTCCATTTGCTACGTGCAAAGTTTGGTGTCTGCACAGCGGGCCGGGAAGAGAAGGGAGCCTGTTTCCCAGGTGGGGAGGAGGGGCTGCTGGCAGCAGCAGCGTGCGGGGGGAAGGCCCCCACACACCCACACTGGACGAGATGGGACAGGGTGGTGGGAAGGGGCCACAGGGAGCTGCAGGTGGCAGGGGAAATAGCGACAGCGGGAGGCTGTCTTGGCGCAGTGCCGGGCTGGATACTGCCTGGGCTTCCCGCTGCCAGGCTGCCAAGGAGAGGGGTGAGAGTAGGCATCTGTGCCCCAGGGACAGATGGGACTGGGACTTGGGCTCCTCATCCACGTTGCTCTCCCTTCCTGAGACAGGAAGCCAGCCGTGCCCCCTTGTTCTATAGGGGCACCACGGCTCTCTTGCCCCTCCAAATAGGGGCAGGAGCCTCTGGTAACATGCAGCACCCTTCTCCCCATCCCAGTCCCCGCTCCACCCGCATGCCTGCCCAATCACACACGTCAGCCTGGATGGTGGGGACAGCCCCGTGCCAGGAGGTGCCACCAAGTTGTCTCCTTCACCCAGGCGGGAGGCAAAGTCCCTGATTAGAGCAGCTCTGCCACAGCCACCCCTGGCCTCTGCAACACGGGGAAAGTCCATGGACCGTGTGCCAGGTTGAGTTGGTGGCAAGAAGCACACCTGGGGACAACGGGTCCTTCCTGCATGGGCACCTCTCAGCAATGAGGAGGTGGTGGGAAAATGCCTTTCCTTGCCTGCAGTGCGCTCATAGGTTGTAAGGTTGTAAACACAAAGTCCTCCTGGTCCCGCTCCAGGCTGGCTAAACACCAGCTCAGGCCCCTCCCAAGTGCTTTTCCCATCGTATCCGTGCGCTCCCACCTGCTCAGGAAGCTCCAGCCCATCCAGTCCCTCGCTGGGAAACCACCGCTCTGTCTTGGCCTGCGTCCCCGGGGCGCTGCCTGATCTCATCTCCACAGGTGTCCTGCAGGTGGGTGCCCTCGGAGCCCGCAGACACACACCCACACCCAATAGAGCAAAGCAGGGCTGCGGGCTGCTGATGCTGCAGGGAAAAAGGCAGGATGAGCACGGCCAGGCAGCAGGAAATCATAGCAGCCCCTTGTATGGACCACTTGGGAAGGCCCTCAGTGGGGGAGAACATTCTGTAGGCTGTGGGGCCTTGAACAAATTCAGTGACCATGAGTTGCAGAGAAGCAAGATGGTGTGCCCAACAAATCCATTGACGGTAGAGATGCAAGGTGGTGTGCAGTACATCCCATACCGCCTAGGCTGGTATGGGATGGTCCAAAAGCCAGAATACCTGGCCCTACTCATTCTTGCAAAGCCCCATGCAGAGGATGCCACCCCATTGCAGACTTTTTGGGATGCGCTGGGACTGAGGCCATTTGGTAAAGTTCTCTGTGATCCAGAGAGGAAAGCTGTAGACTGACCGTGCCACATCCCCATAAAGCCAGTGGAGAGGATGGCATTTGAGCTCTTAAATGGCTCCTGATACACCTACCGACACACAGGACCCCCTGGGGTCTATGTGGTCCATGGGACGCTCCAGGAACCAGGAACCTGGACAGCCCATTCCTGACCTTTTGCAAAGGGAGCAGGTAGGGAGTAGAACTTACCTCCAAACACCTCCTGGTGCTGGGACATCTCACTGTTCCCCTGCAGGGCGCCACGATGTGAGCCTACTGAGGATGGTCCCGTCCATCTATGTGCAGGGAAGGTGTCCTCCCTCACCACATGGAGAGAGAAGCAGCCCCGGAAGAAGAGTTGAGTGCAAAGCTCTGAAACAAGGCCTTGGGAATCAGTGTGGTACCCAGAGGAGCTAGCAGCCCTGTGCCAAGCAGAGGGGCTTCCAGCAGGGACCTCTGCCCATCCTCAGGAAGGTGTGGGGAGATGACATCTTCTGCTTGCTGGTGCTGGAGGCGTGGTGGGGACAACAGCACACCACATGCCTGGGGGATCAACAGCTCTGCAAGCAGACATCCTCTTCTATAGGGCATCTCTCACTCTGCTGGTTTATTAATTTATCTTTCATTTTCCCTCCCTCTTCCTTGTCCTCCTCCTCCTTTCCCCTCATCCATGGACAAGGCTCTCAGAGCTCCAAGAGAGGCGAAAACCGGCACAGCTGCAAAGGCAATCAGCCGCGAGCTGGCAGGCAAGCACACACAGCTGGGAGAGGGAGCGCGCTCTCACACACACAAAGCAGCACCAAATGGAGCACGTGGATGGAAGCCAGCAGAGTCTGGTGACTCACACACGCCGGTCTCCCTCAGCTTACGGCCGGAGAACATCAGCAGATGACTGAGGCTGGCAGGAGGCTCTACACTGAGCACCTACTGGCCGCCACAGCCAAGGATGGGCAACGGCTCCCATCTTCAGAGGCTGCTTGACACGTCTTGGTGGCACCACGTTAACTTCTGTGAGTCTGCCCCTGCTCTTGGGGTGTCCTCTGCCCTCCCCAAAGCACCTCAAAACCACAGCGGGTCATGCAACGGCTGCCTGACTCTCCTTGCCACTGAACTCCCAACATCCAGAGCATGGTAATGCTGAAGAGAGAGGTGTAGGGGACTCTGTGCTGACGTCCACGCTCATCTCTCATCGCATGGTGCTGCACCAGGGGGTGCTAACCAAGGACTTGAGGCTCCTTCCATCCTCTTTAGTGTCTCCACCCCAGCACAAAAGCCACCCACCCTCTAGTCCTCCTTTTCTAGCACATCTGCATTTCCCAGCACATCGCTCCATGCCACCTGGCTCCCTGCTATCCTCCCTCCTCTCTCAACCATGAGGAGGACCATGTGTGCATCCCAAGCTCCATGAGCTCTTCTGAGTTTCCCTTCCCAGTCCAAGTGCTGGTTTTCAGCTGGTTTCCACGTGGCCATGCTTTACTGTCTTTAACAGAGCTTTGTCTTGCTTGTTGGCTGCCTAGCACTGAACTATCTACACAAATATAGATGTAAAATATATAATTTCAGCCAAAATGATTCATCCGTTTCCAAGAACACTGTCAGGGAGAAATACTTTGGTTTCTCTTGCTTTTGTAACAGGGAAATCTGATGACCTTTCTTTTGAAGAGCTCCCGACGTGGCATGTTTCTGGCACGCGGACCTGAAGTTTGGCAAAAGGAGGAGCAGGGAAGGCCTTTGGTTGAGTCCAGACTCACCCTTTGCTGCTGCCGAATCGGCCAAGCCTTTGATATAATCCCTTTCACATGTGCTGCCCTGATAGCACTCCCCAGCTCAATGCCCTGACATTTCCCCACTTGGGTCCTAAGCAGCACTGCCAGGGCAGAGGTGTGGATCTCTGTGCCCCAGCCCAGCCCTTCCTGGCACCCATGTGCTCTCTTGTCCCAGCCTGGGCAGCTGAACATTGTCTGCACAGAGTGAGGGCAAGACCAGGAGGTCCTGGGCAACATCGCAGGCAGAGGTGACAGCCAAAAGGTGCACAGGAGCATCAGGGCTTACACCTGCACACATCAGGATGAGATCACATCTGCAAATACTTTGACGTGAGGCACGGGAGGAAATCTGCATATCACAGATATATCACTAAGAGGGCTTGCCTTAGCAGGAGGTGAGTGAGTCCTGCACGGAGCAGCCAGTGCCCTGCCCTGCCCCCGGACATGTGGAAGGGGAGACCCTGCTGCTTTTTCCTGGGAAATGCATCTCCTCTTCCCCAGCCCATGCCTATGCGAGGCTGAGAGTTGGCATCCAGGCTGTGTCAGTGCCACGGGGGGGGCTTTACCCATCTTCCAGCCGGGTGCCAGCAGATGACTCATCTGCTGTGGGAACGAGGGAGCGTGAAGCGCAGAAGAATGGAGCTGCAGTGGTCCGTTCTGCTCCCAGCGTGCTGCTCTGCTGGGGGGTGTCTTGTAGCAGGGACACGGGGACAGCCCTGGCACATGCGGTGGGCAGGGCTGCCTGCAGAGGAGCACAGGTTTGCTGAGACTTTGAGAGAAGAAGCACAGTTCTCGTAGATGCGGCAGCTCATCATCACATTCCGTTTGGCCAGGATGGATGGACAGGGCACAGGTTCCCTGGGCTCCCACACAGCAGGCCAGCATTTGGTGCCAGGTATGTGCGTGCAGAGCCAGACTGCCTACTTGGGGACAGCAGGGCCAGACCCAGAGGAAGAAATGAAGAAAGCCTTTGCTGTCAGCTGCAGGTTTTACAACCCTCTGTGAATGTCCCCGGTCCCCAAAGTTCCCATGGTGACCATCCCGCCAGGAACCCTGCTGGCTTCTTGCCATTCTGGCAGAGCTGGGGCGTAGGCGAGTGTCCCATCCCATACCCTACAGGATACAAAAGAGCTCAGCACCTGGGGACCAGACGCCCCGGCCAGGCTGCGATGGATGAACCAAAGGTGCCCATGCATAAAAACAGACACTGCTTTTGGTCCTGTTCTTGGTCTTCCTGGTGGCCATAGCAGGGTGAGGCACGGCTCCTTGCTTGCTGCTTGCTGGTATCATCACACAATCGTAGAACGTTTTGAGCTGGAAGGGACCCCTCAAGGCCATCTGGTCCAACTCCCCTGCAGTGAACAGGGGCACCTACAGCTCCATCAGGTGCTCAGAGAACCGTCCAGCCTGACCTTGAGTGTCTCCAGGGATGGGGCATCCACCACCTCTCTGGGCAACCTGTGCCTCACCGCCCTTATCGCGAACAAGAATCGTTACAACAGAGGGAGGCCGCTGAAGCAAACGGAAGGGCCGAAGGATGTGAAAAATGTTCCCTTCTCAAACCTGCCATCAGCCAACTGAAAACCTTTTTATTTGCCCTGGGAGCCGATGCCAAGTCTCTGTCTGAGACCGGGTTCAAACGCTCCAGCTATATAATCCTTCCAGTCTAGGCTCATAATGGAAACGCCAGCAGACCGTTAAGCACCGCGGTGCTGCCAGGTTCTGCTATAATTAAACACACACAGGAAAGGTATAAATAACCAGGTTCAGTGGGGGGGCTGCGGCTGAACGATGCACGGGAGCCAACACCACTCTGGGCCAGCCGTGCTCTGCAATGTGGTCGAGATGGCCACGAGAGGCCTAAAGGCACCCAATGCCCAGGGACCCCCGTGTCCAGCAGCGCACACTGCGGGACTCTCCCTCTCTCTGTAGGACCATCTACATGCACCTCTCCCTGCTGGCTCTCTTCCTGGGACTCCCAGCTCGGTTCCTCCGAGTCTTCTGGGCCAATTCTTCTACACGCGTAGGAGCATCCGGGGAGCTTTGGTAAACAGCACGCTAAATATTTGCTTTCAATAGCCCCGCCGCAAGCAGACAGCGAGGCGGCTGCCGCAAGCAGGCATGCGGGACGATAGGGCCACGCATGTGGCCCCAAACCACCGTAGCCCGTGTCTGAAACCCGAGGCTCGCCTTTCTATTTGAAGACATAAATCCGGCAGGATCGACACTCAGAAGACCCCCCTGAACCGCGACCGGGCCCACGCACGCTCCGGCACACACATCCAGTTGCGTACGCTCGTAATATTTCCCCGCCCGTGGTCACCGAACATCAAATGTGGCACTTCCCAAAAAAAGACCAAGCTGTTCCCAGCCTGCAGCATGGCTCTGACCTCAGCCCGAGCCTCCCAGCTGAGCCGGCAGCGCTCCCAGCCCCCAGCACACGGAGGCGGCGCCGCATGGAAATGCGAGGGAGACGTAATTCCAGGGGACGTGAATGGCTAATTCTGTACATTCAAATGAAACAGAGGGGAAATATACTGAATGGAGCCCATGTATAAGATCATATGAAATGTAAAAAGCCTTGTTGTTCCGCGCGCACACTGCCTCTTCAATCCAGTTCTGCTTAAATGCCCATTCTTTTCGTTTGGCATCTCCTCGTCCCTCTGTGGCCGAATCAAAAGGGGGACGAAATAATGACACAAAGATTTTTAAAAACTCGGCCCCAGCTGCGGCAGGGAGAAGCCCGAAGCGAAACGTGAGAGCGTACGGCTCTTTGTTAGGGTTTCCTCGCCTATAGAATATGGTATATGAAACGCCTGGCGGATCCCGTTCGGTCCTATGGAGGGAGAGCTCTTAAGGTGGCTCCTCCGGGTTTGGGGGCGGCCGTGGGGAGCCAGCCCTGCATTTGCAGGCAGCGAACGTCCCACCTGCAGGACCCCGCGCCCCACGGCTGTCCTGCAGGCGGTGGGTGGTCCGGATGGGATTTAGATTTCTTTATTGCAGCCGTTGCTTTGCGTGAGGAAACCTAACTCGACGCTCCTCGTCGGGAGACGGTTCCAGTTTATACGGGCTTCTAGGAAATGGAGACACTTTTTTCCACGCACACGCGAGGATGGCACCACCCTGCCCAGCCATGGGCTGAACTCTGCATTTCGGAGCTGGTAGGTGCCCGGGCAGCTGCAGGCCCCCGTTGCCACCAACACAGCCCCGGCGTGTCCCCACCACAGGTGGCAGTGCTACGGGAAGCGTCAGCCACCCAGCAGGACCGGCGGCACTGAACCACAGCCACTCAGTGCGGCAGGGAGCCGGTCTGAGCAGCTCTGAGCCACGTTGCTTAAACTAAACAAATGCTCTGTAAACATCAACACTAATTCCTTGTCTATGGGCCGCGGCGCTTTCCTAGGCTCCTCCAGCAGCAATCTGTTGGTGCCCGGTGTGTTTTCCACAGGACCCATCTCTGTCACAGCCACCAGCCTGTCCCCTGCAGGACAGGGTCCCCTCTCAGCCCTTGGAACACGCTAGCGATGGGCTCCTCACATGGGTTCCAGCTGGGAAAACCCAATGATGCTCGGAGCGTGAAAGCACCACAGGCCCAGCAGCCAGCCCTGCCGCCTCAACAGGTAACAAAGCCACTCAGCAGTGCTGAAGGTCCTCTGCACCGTGCAGGGTCAGGCCGTGGGGTCCCTGCACATCATGCCCACTCCTGAAGAAGTCTACCTGCTGGGGCCCTGCTGGCACATCAGGAGACATGTCGCTTGCTTGTCCCCAGCGCCGGTGAGGAGCAGCACATTCCTCTGCAGCAGCTGGAGCTGCCTCATGACACCAGTGTGCGTGGCTGGCAGCACGCTCGTGCAGAGCAGCGGGGGACAGCCAGGGCGGGCATGTGACACCCTGGCTGCTATTCCTGCTCCGAGGGACTGTCACACGGAGCGAGAATCACCCGGCGACAGCACACAAGGCAGGTGAGTCCGGCTGCGGTGACAGCTAATTCCTAATTAGCTCGTTGCATCAGCCCTGCCAACCGCTCACCTTCATTACCCAATGATGTCCTACGTGCCGGGCAGTGCGTGCTCCCAGTTCCCGCTTCCCAAAAGCCCTCCATCTCTGCCCCACGCAGGTGCGTGACCCGAACCTTCCTGACCGCTTCCCAAGGATGGGCTGAGGTCTGGAAGAAGCTGCTCAGCGCCACTGGAGCAAGGCAAGCTCCCTGTGCGCTGCCAGCACTCCACAGAGAGCTCCGTAGGGCAGCACCCCACGGGCAGGCTTTGGCAGGGAGCTCCGTACCTTGGAGCTGCCTTCCCACAGTGGTAGCTGGAGCTGGTTCTAGTACTTAGATGGTTTTAATGTGGAAACAAGAATCCATGAGCTGTCAGCTCTCCCCAGCCAGGCACCGTCCCAGAGCTCAACAAACACAGAGCATGGGAGACCTGCAGCTGCCGAATAGCTGCAAGGGGCGCTGCATCCACCCACTGTTTGATGATACCCATGTTGCCCACCCTGCAAGCAGCAG
>PPHD01002874.1:0-33737 GCA_002909625.1 Bambusicola thoracicus
TTAAAAATTTAAATTCTGATTCCTTTCTCTTTTTGCTTTCTGCCAACAGTACCAGATTTAAAAGACCAAGGCATACATACATATACTGCATTATCTAGTCGATATTCCCATGTTTCTCCATTACTGTCCCCTTATACATCAACTGTTCACAGATTACCTTACAGTAAAGTGATTGTGCAAACTCTTTTGAGAGTAGAAATGCTTCTTATTCTGAATTTGAAAAGAACTCTAATCACTGAGGGATGGTTTAGCTGTTTTGAAGTGAAAGGAATGGTGTATGTGAAGTCTGAAATTTTTCTCATTATTTTATGCTTTTTTCTTTAGTCTTGGACACATTGACAGAGGTTCATCTAGCTAGTAAAGCTTAATTCCTCCTCCCCTGTGTAAATGATTTCTTCAAAATAATGCTGCCATGCATTCAAAAGAGATACAGTGGGGCAAAAGTTCAGCCAGATGACTCAGATCTTTGGGTAAACAACATTTCTATCTTCCAGACTCTCAACTATGAACTCAATCTTTTATTTGATAAATTTCATCTTACTAAAGATCAGCTACAATGAGATGTGGAAGCTGCTGGAACAATCAGAGATGATTATTCAAGCTGCCTAGAAACCATATTACCTTCTGAAGAAGGAGAACATTCCGGCATGTCGTAAGCTGTAGGTGTTTGAGGTGAACTCCTTGAACTCATTTCCTTAGAACTGCTATGAGATGATCCACTTACTGCAGCAGTAGCTTTAAAATAAATATCCGACTGAAATGGCAAAGAAGTCATCATTAGTACTACAAGACTTCTGTTAACTATTTGCTGAGTAAGAGCCCAAATGTCTGTCCACTGTGTTTCATTGTCACTGTAGCTGTGTTGCTGCTAATTTGATTAAGGGCTGATCAGGGAAGGGCTATCTCACCGTATCTTCGGGAAACTTCTGTGATGTTCAGAATAGCATTTGCCCCATAAACAATCAAATACCTCAAATATGCATTACTGCGGGCAATAAAGGACAGTGAGATCAATTCTGATCCTCATTGTACATCATAAAAAGTAAGAGCACACAGATGAATATTTACCACAAATGAAAGCACACGTGAGCTTTGGTTTGGTTTTGTACTTGGCTTAGACGACTTTTTATGTTAAACAGATCCCAACATCTCACAAATAGTCAAACATGCTTTTCTTGTGTCTTACCCTTGATGCTACAAGTTGAAGCTCAGGCACAACTGCTGTGTGGACTAAGTTTCCATTCACCACTAAACGGATCTCAATGGAATCAGTAGTGAAGGCAAGTATGTATGGGAAAGCACAAACTGCAATGAAACAGAAAGTTATTTGGCAACAGAAGTATAATTAATGTAAATGTTTTTTGGATGCTCAATGAAGACTGTTCTTGAGTATCTGACCTACTCTGGCATCTCCCTTTCCTATGACAAAGTTTGCCTAATAAACTGATGAACATTCAGATACATCAAGCCTGAACAAAATTTCATTCTCTATGTCTGGCAGAATGCAGACTGAATGGGAAATAAGAAACAGAAAAAAAGAGAAAGGAAAAAAAGTTCAACAAAGGAAAAAACTTTGCACAAAGGCTCTACTTTTCAAAAAACTCCACAGACACACTTAGTAGAAGTGGCATCATTAATGCAACATGCTGATAGAATCACAGAGTTATCTATTTTGGAAAAGACCTTTCAAGATCATGAACTCCAACCATCAATCTGACCTACCAAGTTCCATCACTAAACCATATCCCTTAGTGCCATGTCCACATGTCTGTTAAATACCTACAGGGATGGGAACACTCCACCATATCCCTGGGCAGTACATTTCAATCATTAACTACCATCTCCATGAATAAATTCATGAGAATTTATTAATTTATGCTTATTAAAATTAAATACAAATTTACACATGCAATGTTAATTAATTTTACATTTGTATGTACTTCTAACACACATGCTGTAATTCCAGAAACAGCCAAGCACAGGTTTAAGGGACAGTGATAAAAGAGTAAAAAGAAATGTTTTCTTACCAACAGCATAAGGAACTTGATTCCAGCTAAAGTGAAAATCATAAGCTGATGGCTGGATCAGTGGAGAACCTCCATTAAAAGGATACACCTTTCTATACTGGCAAACATCTGTTTAAAAAAAGCACACATTACCTTACATGTAAATTAAAAATGTCAACTTTATAGGTAGATTTCACTTAAGTTTGGATGATACATAGATAATACTCAAACATCTGTGTAGAAGCCTCTCTGTATCTAAACAGATATGGAAAATGAGCTTTTTTTTGAAAGATAAAGATAAAAGAGCTACATCTTGATAAGTTACCATGTTTCAAAAAGTAAGCGGTATTCTGTTTCAACAACCATCAGCTCCTTACCTTGTTTATGGTAGAGAAATAGGCAAGAACATTTCTGAAAGCCATGTCAGCAGAGCTGTACCCCTCTGTCTGTAAGAACTGCCATTCAAGCAGCTATATGCTAATTCATGTATTCTGAGGACCGTAATACACATAGGATACTATAGATACCAAGATTTCATTAGTCATGTAAGTTGTGAACCTCTCAGCTACCATACATGCACTGAAACTAACAGTCTTCTTATGAGTCAGATAAGAACAGTGGCTACTTGGAATGCAATTCTAAATGTTAATTTGAAAGATCTAGATAATGAGCAATTTAATCTTTCACTATCAGATTTTTTTCTCTAAACACTCTCCCTAGTGCTGATAAAACATCCTTTAAAATGATAAGTCATGTCAGCAAATAAAAAGAATGCTTAAAGATGAGAAAGAATTGCAATCATCTTTCTATTTTTACTAGTTCATATGAATGCACTGGAGGCTCCAGGTAAACATCTGTGAGCATCTCATACGCTTGCTCCTACCAGTTCCTTTCAATTTTTTTTAATGCAAAATTCTATTTTAAGAGTTGAATTGACGATTTTATGATTCTTGTGGGTCCCTTCCAACACAGGACATCTTACGATTTTTTTTTTTTTTTTTTCTGTAATTTATGTCCTTAGACTGAATCTAAGTGTATAACTAGGAAAGTATCACAGGCCTTTTCCTAAATACAAACTTAGAACACTGTCAAACCATGTGTTTCCATATTTGTTCTGTGATGATCTTTTCTTAATTGTAAAAACTCTCTAAAGACCAGAAGTAGGTTTCTCTGTGATAATGTCCTAGAAATAGGAATTCAAGAAGCTGCAAGACTGTGCATCAGGCTTTAGGATCTTTAGGATCCTGAAGTACCTTTAGCATCAACTAAGTTTATTAGCTTTGGCTCAGTAGTAAGTCTATTAGAGTGGAACTGATCGGCGCAGAAGTACAGGTATGGGAATTCATCACGCACTGTCACAGAGCCTTCTAGTTCTGAAGCAATGCTAAGTGAACTAGAACCAGTTAGGACGTGGTGAACTAGGAGAACCAATGAGGCCTCAGAGAGTGTTACAGAGGAAGTTACACTTAAGAAATACTTTCCCTGTAATGCTAAACTAAAAGCCAGTACTAGAATTTAGTTGTATTTGTTCTGTTTCCATCAATGCTCACTTTGAAAAGGAAGATAGGAGACATAGCCTGAAATAGAGAAGGCTGTGTTTTGTCCTTCTGTGTACTGCATCATAAAGGCTGTTTCATACCCGTAAGTTATATTTTTAAGAGGATTAGAAGCAAAACTATATAAGTGCTGCAGAAAAGATCACGTGTGTTATATTCAAGACCATTTTATAAAATGAGATTGAGAGAATTACAATGAAAAAATATGACAGTGCAAAGAAGCGTGCAGAAGAAAAAAGCACAATAACAGAATGCAAAAGTACAAAGAAGAAAACAGGCAGAATGCTACACACGTCCTGGAAGCATCCAGTGTTTGACTAGGTAAAGAATACGGTAAATCTAACTCAAAATACCCAATAAAATAGTACTTCAATTTCTAGACCACCTAATGTGTATTTAAGTCAAAAAGAACTTACTGTGAAATACTACCCATGAAACTCTGAAACTTACTTTAAAACACAGATCTGGACTACAATGCAAGAAGAATTCCACATGCAGATTGAAATCCTATCATTTTCAGTCTTCCCTAAATACTTACAGTTATAACATAACAATAGACCAGCTTCACCATCTTCATATACATCAATAGCTGCAACAAAATTAACCTGCAATGGAAATGGGAAATGATAATGAACATTCAGACGGGATACTGCAGTTACTACATCCATGTTTTAACTATGAAGTAATACAATCAGCTGATACTGCTGCACAATTACAGATCTAAAAAAAAAAAAAGTGATTTTTCACATGCAGCCTACTTTGTGATTCATTTTTAGAGTGCTCTTAGGATGGAAAACAGTTTATTTTGTATTTAATGATGTGCTTCAGTACATATTCAATATATTCATACATTCACACATATTCACACATGTCAATACTATGCCTATAGTATAAAGTGATAAAAATTTATTTGGCCATATACATTTTGCAAAATTGAGTTAGCACAGCTGTGTATCAACAACTTTTTACATCTAAAGCTAAACATTCAAATGCATTTTTAGAAATAATTTAAATTACTCAATTTTCAAAGATGCCTAAGATCATTATCTTCCCCACAGCAGGAAACATTTGAACTCTTTTTCCAAAACTCAGGATGTTTACTTAAATCCCAACACTATGTCTCAGTTAGAAAGATATAATTAATTTATTACTTTGCTGGGCAGCGGTTTCTTAAAAAAAACTGAAAGGTACACACAAATATTTTAGCTTTAGTACAAGGAAATAAGCAAATCGGAATGAGATACTGGTGGCCAAAAACTGAGGTTATTTTGCTGCAATCTTGACCAATAAAACATTGAGAACGTGAAGAAAAGGGAAAATGCGAACTACTGACTAAAAGGAGAATAATGGCTTTGCGTTTATGCTGACAGCAGTATTTCAGAGAATGAAACACAGACTCTGTCCTAATGTGTCATGCCTTGTAACTACCTCTCTCGAAAGTAATTATCATCACACATTCCAAAAGAGACAAGTAACTCAGCGTGCCCCTACAGCAGAAGTTATAGGAGTGAAAAGTAAAGGAGACATAGGATTTTCGTAAATAGTGCTCCCAGCAGGTCAGCAGCACAGCAAGCACTGATTCTGCAAGAAATGATGTTCAGTGCAGTTCTGCAAGAAAACAGTTTCCATGCTGGAAACTTACCTTGTTGGCTTCAATATGATGCAGTCTGTAGGACTCCCCAGTACTTTCATTAACTAAATCAAACTGATGCCGATAAGCTACACAAATCATATTGTCATTGTCTCCAGTAGGTCCATCCACTAGTGTCATAACCACTGGAGGGTCAGAAAGGCATATTTCCTGTATGGTAAAGAATAAAATTATTCTCTTTTTCAGACTCTTAGTCTGAAAGCACATGTTTCTAAGAACAGAAACATGATACACAGCAAACAGAAATTCAATTGAAAAAAAATCTGAAAGATTTCTTTGGCACATAAACAATGGAGCTCCACCATACTGCTTCTTGCTTATATCTGTCTGGAAGTTCAGAAAGACAAAATGCATGCTCTTTACCTTTTTGCCCCACTAGCTGAGTGCTGCCCAGTCTGTAAAGGTAATTAGTGATTAGATTACACATACCCGGATATACTGGAACTCCTCTACTGGAGATTCAGATAATGATAGAGAGCTGCCTGTTAAACTGTTGCATGGATTGTATTTCTTTGTGATGAGAAGTAGTTTGTTCCGAATAGCCACAACAATCCTCAGTTCACTGCTATGGTGAGTATTAATGGCATATAAATGGCAGCCTAAGGAAACAATGTTCCAGACTGTAAGTATTTGGGGTAAGGACTGCTTTTTTGTTCTGTATTTGAATGATGGTTAGTACAAGAGCACAGCAGAATTGCAAACATCCCAATAGGATAACACTAACTTCTAGAAAAAGACAACATGATGTGACTAAGACTTCATTTTTCCCTTTATTCCTTTTGCAAGTAAAAGAATAAATACGTGGATTACTACTATACTGGAGCTTCCAGCTTCCCAAGGAAGCTTGCTGCTGAAGATTAGAAAATGTTTACATCCATTAAAATAATCAACACTCAAACTATTCTGAGTGCTACTATTTAAGAGATTTGTCAGTGTTCCTCCAATTTACAGTGACCTTAATACATGAATGTAAGATGAACATTTCTTGTAAGATCCCTCAATCATGAAAGCAACATACGTGCTTTTCTCTAGAGCTTTTCATCAGCAGTGATTATCAAGTAACACAGTAAATTTACCAAGCTCTCAACAGGCATGCTGGGCTACACCCAATCTTATTTTCAGATAAAAGCTTAACAGAGTTTGAATTAACTGTTCAGAGGAAAAAAGAAAGTACAACCTAAGGGGGAGTGTTTGCAACAGAGAACTAATAAGCCCCCAACAAATACTACCGTAATAGTATGGTGGATACTTTTAACATAGGATAATAAAATCACCTTTTGTTCTCTCCAATTTATTTTCTCTGCAGTCATATTTGCTTCTTATCACCTGCTTTGTTTCTATATCTTTTTGGACTGAGCTCAATCTGAAGACAAGGAGACGGGAGTCTTTCCCTGAAGGACAGAAAAAGCCGACAAACAAATTAGAAAAAGATAATGGTGGTCTGAAATTAATACTTCCAAAAAAATGCAGTTCCTAACAAACAGGGCATTGCCATAAAAGCAAAGATAAATAATTTTGCTTCTCCGGGTATAAGTAGAAACATGAAAACAAGTAAAGACTGCTTGTGAACACTGTCTAGGCTTTACAGTCCTAGAAACCAATGCCTTCAAAGACTGCTTGTGAACACTGTCTAGGCTTTACAGTCCTAGAAACCAATGCCTTCAGTCAGTAGAAGTTTCCCTTCAGGCTATGTTGCAAAAAAAAAAAAAAAAAAAAAAACCAAAAAAAAAAAAACACAACAACCAAAAAACCCACAGGTAATGTAAGATCTTCAAAACAGTGAGAGGTATACTACCGGAAAACAGTGAAAATACAGTAGAGGCAAACTAAAACCAAGAGTAGAAGGGTTAACTATAACTGCTGGAATCATCCAGCTTAGCAGCTGATAACCAGACTCTTAACACAGTTTGAAAACCTGGAGGTAGACTGGTTTTGCCGTTCTTCAAAGTTACACACATTCAAGATACTTTCCTATTGCAAAAATAACACAGCATCCACTGCCATAGTTAAATCTATTTTCCATGAAGACAGATGTGAGTAGAATATACAACTCCTAAATTTAAACAAATAAACAATACTGCACTACTATTTATAGTTGGAAATAAGCTACTCTTCAAGAACAGCTCCTTATATAAGAAACCAAATTTCTTAAAATGCAAACAACGCAAGATTTTCTGACACAGGTATACTCTTTCAATAGACCAGCTGGTCTAACTGGAAAAATTAAGCACATTTTCTGAACATACAGCCAGCCAGTGTAGATCCCGCTGTAAACACAAAAGATCACAGGTGCTGCCGTCAGTTCTGATAGAAGAGCAACATGAATTAGGACAACCTCTGGCACATGCTTGACTTTACCCACAAAGTATTAAAGTAAAGAAGGCACAATGCTTAAGTCCACCACAATTTGAAACACCAGCTCAGAGCAAATTCTTACTGTCAACACTGAGAAAAAGAAAATAAAATGGTTGAAGTCCCTCTCTTTTTAAAAATACATACACACAAGAACATGTACTTCTATGAGTGAGTTTCTTAACTATGAGGGGGTAAGGTGCTGGAACAGGTTGCCTAGAGAAGCTATGGCTGCCCAATCTCTGGAAACATTCAGAATCAGGTTGGAGAAGGCTCTAGGCAACCTCATATACTGAAAGATGGCTGTGACCACAAGGGATGGAAAGGTGTACTAGATGGCCATAAAAAGGTCCCTTCCAACCCAAACCATTCTATGACTCAGTGTGACCAGCTTAAGGTTTGCACTGAAGCATGATTCTGAGCATACCTAGGGACTTTTTTCCCCACATCTTTTAGAAAAACAAAAATAAAAATCAGAACTAACTCCATCTATTATTCTAAGTGAGACATTTAATACATGTGCCACTAGTAAGATGTGATTGCCTCATGAGCCATGCAAACCCTAAAGCACTCAGACATGCTCAATAAGGAAATAACACATGAGCAGCCCAGAGGAATTCAGCAAAGGGAAAGAGGTTGAAGGATGTCAAAAGAGCAACAATAAAAGCTCTAAAACCTAACAAGAGCAATTTAAAAATGGCTAGGTGATGTGAGAAAAGGTGATAATATAAATCTAGCACTGCAGGAATTAAGATGTAGAGCATTTTTTTCCAGTAAAGTAATCTCTTAAAGAAACAGAGTTAAAATATTCCTTTCTATTGTTGTGCCTGCCAAATAAGCAGTTAACCAGACATATTCATAGGAGAACTAATTAATAAGGACTTCTCCTACCTTTGTCTGTTCGGGCAATCAAATAATCCAGAGATTCCAACACATGCATCTGCTTTATTTGCAGAGTTTTGTCAAATACTTGAACAGTGGTTTGACCATCTAAAAAGGAAGCACATACATTTCTTTAAAAGTCTTCTAAAATTTGGTATTACTGGTTTTGAACTTCCTCTTGCAATAAAAGCCTTTTTTTTTTTCTCCTCACTAAAATAAAGCATCCTGTAGAAAACTGCTAAATGTACTGTTGCATCATAGCCTATTCTTCCTTATGGGAGAGTTTTATCATTGCCATTGATCAGATTATGCAAATGAAGCAGAAAACGGACTATCCTTTGGAAAATTTGAGAATATTCACTGAGAATTAGCTTAATCCCCTCTATCCTGATGGTCTTTTGTGGCACACAGAAGATAAGGCACACAAAAGCATTGCTACTGAAGAAGCAGGCTTCTGTGGCTGCATAAGTTTTGGGCTTCATGCTCACTAGTATCACCAAGAGCTAAGAAACCCAGACAGATCACTTAGACACTCCCTGAGCTTGGATTTAACTTTGAGTCTTTTCAGATGGTCAAATAACAGCATCTGAGAAATAACAAAACATTCAGAAATCTTCATTAAAATGGGCCATCAAATACGGCTTGATTCTGATGCAGAGAAAAATTCTGCAAATAGGTTACATAAATGTAGTAAATTTACTTGGACTGGTAACTATCCATGGAGGTGAGGATTTACCGATACCTGAACAGAGCTTATGAACATACATTTTCAAGACCATGTTCAGATACATAAATAATTAACACAAAAACCCATGATCATTTACTAACCATCTATTAACAAGATGCCAGCATCTGTAGAAACCAGCAAGGACTGGCCCCAAGAATCTGCACAGACAACCTCATGAGGAAAATTACTGCAGAAAGACTGGGACTCCCAAGGCTACGAATTAACATAAGGGATACACAATAAGTACACTAAGAAATACAAATCAGACAGACACAGAACATGATGGACAATGGCAAGTAGTAACATGTAAATACATTTGGCAGAATACATTTCCTAACAGTATATTTTTTAAAGTTTGAAATATCAAAATCTAGTTAATCTTGCAGAGGAAATACTCCCCCTTATCAATTGGATTTGGAGACATAATAAGGTACATGCTTGAAACACTAGAAGTAAAACCCAGGTAGCTGATATTCAGTTCAACACTGGAAATTTTTGATTTCATTTTTTAAAATGGAACAGACTTAGAATGTATGCACCACCATATGCATACCGTTTGCTTACATTTTGTAGTTCAGACTGTGTTTAGAAATGGTACTGTTACAGCTGTCTTTCCTCCAAACTCTGCTTCTGTCATGTGTTCTTCACATATATCTTCTGAAATCTGTCCCCTTCTCCCTCCATCCCCAATATTAAACAGTAAACTGAAGTCTGAAATTCTACAAGCACCTCTGAAACTTCTGTGTATAAGATACACACAGAAAAGCATGGATTACATTTTTCAATCCCTATGCCCTGGAAAAAAAAAAAATCTTGCAGTTACAGAAAATAAAAACACAACTGAATTTTGTTTTAAACTTGATAAAGAATTGAAAATAATTTAAGATGATTGCTTCCGGAAAACACATGTCTTTTTCATCAAATAACCTCATGTCATAAAGATATCCAGATATGCTTTAACTTGAGAAGTGCTTCCACATCCAGACTCATCCTTTATTTGCTACTGGCTGCAGAATCACTTTAATATTATGCAATACATAATTAGATGCTATAGCAACAAAGATGTAAGTAAATAAATAGTATATAGAACTGATATCCAATGCCATATTCAGTAGTATTTAATTGTCTAGTAACTCTCCTTAAACAGACAGGTTCACTCACCTCCTTTTTACAAAAGCTTGTAGTTGCCAAGGTAGTTGGTGCATCCCCTTTCACACCAGTTTTCAGTTTGAGTGCCTAATACAATTTAATTAAAATATCTCTTTAAGTTTTTGTCACTAGTTAAAGACTATGAAGAACAGATAATTTAGGACAAGAAAGTAGCTTATGGTTTGGATTTTATATTACATTTTCAGTAATTAAGAAAGAAAATAATTATCTATGTCCTGAACAAAATCTGCACTAACCACTATGGAGCTTCTAGACTATCTTCCCAGACAAAAGATACATGGCTTTTACAAAAATGGAAAATTCAAAACACAAAGTGTCCAACATAGTAATCGACAGAAGCCCCCACCTCCAATGATGTCAGTTGGCCATCTATGCAATTCAAGAAGTTAGAGCTGGTTAGCAGATCCTCCTATCCGTTACCAAGCTGGCCATACACTTGCAAAACCACATAATGAGCCATTCAATCAAACTATACATATACACTGCCAGGGGCATAGTGCTAAATGCACAAAGTCACAGCAACATAAATCCTTCAGCCACAAATACCTAGAAGCATGCTGATTCTAAAAGGTCTAAAAACTCTAGAGAAATACTGTATGAATATTTTCATTGAGACAGATAACAAGTCTATTTAAGGTATCATATGTATCTTCCTTGTTTATATTTACAACACACAAAAATCCAGTGTTCCTATAAATTTAAGACACAGTCTTGTAAACATAAATGCATACTTCATAAATTGATCCTACCTGACCAAGTCGGACAAATTCTGCTTGCCGAGCTTCCTCCTTCTTCCGTGTTGATTTTGGGGACTCTGGTAACACATCACTGAAGGACCTTCTGTTGAGCATGTTCTAAGAGAGAAAAAGGCAGATTTTTTTATTTTTTTATTTTTTTTTCCTCAATTGAGTAAAAAGTTTTCATAATCTTTTAACTTTAGTTAATTTGGTATAGTAACATTTACATTTTCTGCCTTTCTTTTTAATATATTTTCCTATCACGATCAATCTAACTGGAAGGTTTCTCTGAGAACAGAAGTCACTATTCTTCCAATCCTTGACTGCTTTATTTTTCTGCTTGTCATCATTTATCACTCATACTATACAGTTCAAGCAAGGATGCAGACATGAATACATGGACAAGAAAGCTTAAGCAGACCTATTAAGCTAAGAGAAATAAACAGTGAGAAAAAACACCTTTCCAATTTTAGAAGTAATCAACTACTTTTTAGTTAAGAATTGCATTAGGACTGAGTCTTCATCATCTAAATTGAGGTATCTCGTGGTTAACCATGGTAATTCAAATTTGCACATAATGCAGTAAGTGCTGTTTTTATGGTGACGAGACAAATTTAAATACCTGTTTCAAATATTCAGTTCCTAACTTTTCTATTCCCTTATTGCAAGTAAGCTCATACAAAGTGCAAGATTGCTACGCCTCTCCTTAGACCTGCTATTAAACAAATCCAATCCTGAAAGGATTGTCTGTCAACTTCCATATAATGGTGAAACAAATTATGTGACAATTACTATTTAGCATAGTGTACATAATTCAGTCTTCTCATCAGGATTTCAGTCTTTCAATTAAACAGATCTTTTCATGTACTAAAAAGAGAACATAGGGGAAACACAGAAATTCTGACTAGCATTTACCTTGTGTAGATCAGGCATCAGGTCCTGGTATAAAGAGCGGATCAGCATGTCTAGAGTGCGCTGACGTTTCTGAGAAAATGTTGGTGTTTCCAAGGTGGCTTTTTCCCCATTTATTACTAAAAATTGTAGAAAAGAAGGTATATTACTTTAATTGCTTTGCTACCTTCTACTGACTACTGTTTGCTTCTGTATCAATATACCTAGTTTTCTTGAAATTACTTAGTTTTCCCTCCTTTTTGCATGTTTTTAGTAAATAATAATCCCTCAAGCTTAAGAGGGAAGAAAGACTATTGGCAGAATTAAACAAAGCACCACAATAACTACCTAACTGATATAAAAAGTAAAGACAGACTGCTAATCAATGTAAGTACAAAACCAATTTAAGTATTTTTGAGTAATAAGTGAAATAAGTTATCAGTCAAGTTCCTGTCAGGTAAGAGTCAAAAATCATGATCATTATGCTAGGTATCTGTTACTGATCTACTGGTCAGGATGATGAGGCCAAGGAAACCTTACTTTAGCTTTTTAAAGAAGTCTCTGGCCAACGAAACCTGGTCTTCAAGGGTAACTTCAATTATCTGGATATTTTTGGAAATACAACACAGTGGTGCACAAGTCCTCCATCAGGTTCCTGGAATGCATTAAGGACTGCATCCTGTAACAAGCGTTGGACAAGTAATTACTAAAGAAGTATTTCTAGCAAAAGGAAAACTGACTTACATTTCACCAAAACAAAATCCCTGAATTCCTGGTGATTTGTAAACACAGGTGGGGATGGAAGTGGAGGCCCAAAGAGAGGAACACTTTCTTCTGAAAATATTTTTAGCCTGTTGAAAGAACAAGTACTTATCTATATTGGAAGCCACATTCAAAGCTTGTCATTTCTACAGACAGAAAAAAAAAAAAAAAAAAAAAAAAGAACCAGAAATGGTTATCTGGGGAAAAATTTCCATGAAGTTTTTCCGTGAACACAAAAAATAACCTCATAAATGGGCACTCAATTGGAATTATTCACTTGGACCAAAATTATGAATTGTTTACATAAATAATGAGACACTAAAATTACAATAGAACTTTGTAATTCTGTTTACAGAATAATGCTGTTAATGGTGCTAGTAAAATCTAGTCCTTTCTAAAAAGAACAGCTCTTCCCCTACAAAATGTTCTCATTACAGGTAAGGCTTTCTGCCTTACCTGCACATTCACCACATGCATAAGAATCTTCCTGATTAACAATGGCTAATACAACTGAATCTATATTGGGAACAGCAAATTCACTTTTGCTGAGGAAGTAAGACTGAAAACTACTCCCATGACAGCTGTACCTGCTGATTACTATTGATCAAGCAAGGATCCAGTATGTCAAGAATGAATGGCAGGTAACAAAACTGTGCCTACAATATTTTCCAGGTACTAGAAACAAGCTGTTCAAGAAACAAATGCAGAAATCCCCTATTTCTATCTTATTTAGTCCAGGTAAAAATTAGTCATTTATCCTGACACGCGGTATGAAATGTTCTTTAGCTTGAGCAGAACAAGTAAATAAAATATCTATGAGGGAGAAAACAAACAAACAAACAATTAAATATCATGCTGCTTGATTCTTCTCTTCAGCTAGCTTTCGTGGTATGCCAGCCAAAGACAGTAATACAGAATTCTATAGATTTTTATAGAATTAATGTTTAAATTTAATATCTATATAAAATAAGAAAGTTATTTCCTGCAAAAAAATCCTTTGAGATGTATAAAACCTCAGTGGATATGCATCTCAAGAACTCAACTTTGTGAACTTTCAAATGCTGCACCTATTTATGCTTTGTCTTATCTTATATTCTGCATCAAGAGGAAAAACAATGGTATGACCCTTCTCATCCAGCACAGACCTAAATAAAGATTCCCAAATACTAAGGGAGTTAAGAGGAAAAGGTAAGAAGATCCAACTAACGTTAGTCCACTTACTTTTCACCTTCACATTCCTGTGCATTTCCACATTTACACTATGAATGACTTCAAGTAACATTCTTAAATTGTGAGTAGATGGAATTGCAGTTCAGCTACACAAAAAACACCAAATCTTTACTAGTTAACATCCATTTTTGAAGCAAACCAAGAAGGTTTAGCCAATGCAGTATCTTTAAGATACAAAATATTCAGGCAACCTGTGTTGCAGCAAATAAAACAAGAGAGAACAAAAAGCAAACAAACAAATGAACCCAACCATCCAGACTCTCAGATAATTATGAAGTTTGCTCAGCCTATGAAGAATTAATAAACTTCCAAAGCAATCCAGGAATTATTGCATGTTGGAATCACGTGATCAGATCTGATGAGCAGCTTCTGAAACCACGGGTTGTGGTTGGTACCAGTGGCCTGGACTATGTGTTGAGAGAAAAAGATTAAAATAAACATCCCCTTACGAAGACAAGTGGAGGGATCTGGGCTTGTTAAGCCTGAAAAAGAGAAGGCTACAGGGTGACCTCACTGCAGCCTTCCAGTACCTAAAGGGAGCCTACAAACTCTTTACAAGAGTAGATAATGGCAGGACAAGGGGAAATGGTTTTAATTTAAAGGAGCGAAGATTCAGGTTGGATATCAGAGGGAAGTTCTTTACCAAGAGAATGGTGAGGTAGTGGTACAGGCTGCCCAGAGAAGTTGTGGATGCCCTGTCCCTGGACATGTTCAAGGCCAGGTTGGATGGGGACCCTGGGCAGCCTGGTCTCATATTAGTTATGGAGGTTGGCAACCCTGCCTGTGGTAGGGGGGTTGGAGCTTAATGATCCTTGAGGCCCCTTCTAACCCAAGCCATTCTATGACTCTGTGATTCTGTAGAAGTATGCCTTCAACATTCCTACTTTATTTTACAGCATTAATCTCAAGACAATAGCTAGGATCAACTACACGGCAAAAGTAATTTTGTTTATTAAAGCCTATACACAAGGCTGCAGAAAAGCTTGCTGTTCAGATTCTGTTGAGACCTAACAGATTCAGCCCTGAACAGCACATGCCTCCATGTTTGAGTGCCCTATAACTAACTGCAAAATACATTGGTAAAGAATACATTATTTACCAGCAAAATTTCACCATGTTTTAAGAATGTGATATGCAACTGTACATCTCCTAAGTAAACTCAAGATTCCTAAAACTGAACTGGTTTGCCTATCTATAACCAAACTCAAACCAGTAAAGAAACAATCCACAGCCATCATATCACCACAGTTAAGTAATGTTAGGGATCTCTGCAGTCAGAATTTTGAAGACCTATCTTCCATCATTTTGTTTTGTTGTGCACTCCTTAGCTTCCAGGATGTCATTATTCCAATGATTAGAAAGGCATAACTTAGAACCAACTTACAACTACCTGCATCCAGGTCCATATTGTTTTTCGATTTTAAAAGTTCATTCGCCTTCCTGACTTGCAGGCAGGTAGACAACACAAAATGTTTTCCCATTACCTCTAATCCATCAGAAATTCAGAATAAAGTTATTAGTTACAACCAGCACCTACCTGTAACTATCATTCTGCTTATTATATCTCACTAAGGCAAAAATATCTGTCATCCAGTTAAGGAAATTAATCCATTACTAATGAAGTTCACATGCATTTTAACTTTTTTTTTCCCCTGCAGCAGATAGCAGATTTAATAACAGTCAAGTATAATTGCATTTGAACCATTTTAAAAATAGAGCTACTACCATAAACACAATATTTCATGAAGCCAAAAGTGTTTCACATGTGTTTAATAGACTTGAGATTAAAAGTTCATTTAGGTGATTAAAAAAAACCACCACCACCACCCTGATTCCCAGGTTCACTTACGCTGAAACTCCCACTGAGAAAAAAAGAATGCCACAAAATAGTTCTGCTAGAAGGGTTATAAGAAAAATAGAGAGGAAGATATAAACAGAGAATACTCAAATGTGCATTTAAGGTGCTTAAGAGTGTATTGCCTAGTCTTCCGCTGCCACTACAGAAGGGTAAAGATCTTCCCAAATGACATAACCAAGTCCATATAGACATAGGGCACATCCGTCCCTCTGACTCATTATGAAAGCACTTAATTCAGGTAAAAGAAAAACAACTCCCTGAAATAGCAGTTAGTAGGTACATTTTTCAGTAAAGCCTCTCAACGGGAGGGTCATGTACCTCAGGGAAACAGAAAACGGTCAGAAGCCAGAGACATTTCATAAAGTTTTCCAGGACCAATTTTCTGGTATTATGAGAATAGTACCTCACATCTTTAATATTCTGCTCAGTGTTTTCCGTTCATCAACCCATTTATTCAGCATAATCTTTAAGCTGTTTTCCTCAACAACAAAAAGGCTGGCAAGCAGATCTTTCTGTTGCAGGTTCTACCCTAATCTACTTTCCTATTATGTGTACATGGCAATCATGCAAGTCTTCGTGCTTCCTCAAAAACATTTCCAAGTTATATAATGACACAAGAACATCTATGAACGTCCGTCCTCACAACCCTTCCCCATCCAGAAATCACTCTAAAACAAACTAATCCATACGAAGTAAAGCCATGATGAACTGATCTCCTCTGTGGGGAGAGGCTCCACATCAACAACCAAGAATTTCTCTCGCATGAAAATATTAAGTGAAGAGAAGTTCACTACTTCAGCATGAAGTAAGCCTGGTACCCAGCCCACACAAATCACTAAAGAATAAGAGAAAACGGAAAACAGGAATGCTAGTCTGGCATAAGAGGCTCTGGCAACGTATACCCCACGACCAGGAAGATGTTGAATCTTGAAATGTTTGTTATAAATTAAAAAGAGCAGGGTTAATTAATTACATAATAAGTCTTCTTAACGTCAATAAAGGAAGAGTTACATCTTTGTTTATGAATGCTGACACTCTGATAAAGAGGTATATTGACTTGGTAAACTTTTATAATTAACAATTTTGGGTTGCTCTGCTAACTAAAGGATTTTGTTTGTTTTTGTTTTAAATGTGGAATTTCTTTTGCTCCAGATGCTTCTTCCATTTAGAGAAATGAGATAATTATCAATTTAAAAAGAAACATTAGCAAGAAAACTCCAACAACAGTGAGCAGTCAACCTGACAACTAGGTTTAGAAATTGAAGCTGTGATCACTTTTAAAGACTTTTCAACATAACGTGCATATAAATAAACTTTTTCTTCTTTAATTACATGTTCCATTCAACCTGGTCTAAGAGAATGGAATATATAGATCACCTGGTATGATCCCCACGACAGTCTGAAGGAATTGACAGCAGGTTTTTGGAACTACATTGTATTCACAATGTTTTCAAACAGAAGTTTGAAAAATACATGCTGCAACAAATCTGGAAGACAGGTGGTTTAAGGTCTGAAAGGCTTTAGACACAGTGAACCAAAATATAAAAATACCGAAAATAAACAACATCTGAATATTATAAGGTGATATTCAGTAGTAAATGCCATCTTAACATCAGTTACAGAAATATAATTCTGAGTTTATACTTTATGAAAATTTATGAAATCTTATAAAATTCAATTTGTGGAATGATGAAAATAGAAGTTTTTAATAAAAAGTAATCTGACATAGAAGTACTCTTCTAAGCAATTTGACACAAAAATTATGTGGGAGACTTACAGACTACTAGTCAAGTAGTCGGAAGTAAAGAATGCAAGAATGCACCCTGTAAACAGCAAATAGGAAGTTAGGGTAAAATTAGAAGCAATATTAAAAATAAATAAAGACAATAAAAAAAGTAGAAAATATAAAGAAAAAGATACGTGTAAAATGAGAGCGAATCATGGAAGGCTTGAATGCTGGAGCAGTCTCTTCTCCTTCCTGAAATACGATAGTGACAATGTCATTTCCAATATGCCGCTTCCTTTCTACCTGAAAGAAAAAAGGGGGGAAGAGAAAGACAGAGAGAGGGGAAAAGGGAGGGGAAGAGAATGACTTAAAGGAGATCAATGTCTTAACAATTCTGTGACAGAACTCTGACACAATACTCTTAAACTGGATGCAGCTTAACAAAACGTTAAGTGTTAAGAAAGAGTATTGCAAATATCATTAATTAATGAATACTATCTCCAATCATAAGTAAATAAACTTAGCAACGTCATGTACTGTTTTTTTTTTTCTTTAAATGAGCAAAGCTGTCAGAATTTACAAACATTAATATTCACAAACAGGAAATTGAACAACTAGGATTCCATAGAAGAAAATCCATCACTTGAAATAAAAGGAGAAAAACCCCAATTTTGCATTATTCTTTTAGAACAACTGACTTTAGAACAGGCAAAAGTATGAGAAGACTGACCCTTCATAAAGGGTCAAGTGATGAATGCAAGACAATGTATTTGAAAAGTACCCAAGAACCTACCTGGTCTTCCTATGAGAGAACAATGTCAGTATATTACAGCAAATGCACAAAACTTGCCATTAGCACACTCACAAGCAGACTTTCTTTCAAACCATATTAATTCTTACCTGAGTATGAGTTGTATGAATTGTCAGAACACTTTCATGCATACCATACATGTCTAATTTTCAGCCTTCATAAAATCTTTGAAAGAAATGGCAACTGCAGCAGTAAAGCTCTGCAAGTCATCTGACTGTCAGAATAACTAATCATTTTTTGATTAATCAATGTTGATATTCTTTGCAAATCTCTTCATTTCTACATTATGAACAGGCAAAAATATCCCCATTTTATTTTAAGAAGTTTTGGAGTCTGTGATTACTGGGAAAGGAGGTGGGGGGAGTGAAAAGGGATGGGGAAAAAGAGGAAAAAAAGGAAGGATGAGAGAAATACATACCTGCTGTCTGTTCTCTCTAGAATATGGTAGCATTGTTGAAACATGGAACATAATTTCATGCCCTTGGTAAACTGTATAGATGGAAAAGGTTCCTGTTGTATCATCTGCAAAGAAAGACAATATTCTTAGCAGAAATACATCCTTTAAATTTTCAAATGATTCAAAATTTTTTCAGATCATTCTTTCAAATTTTCTTTAGTCATCCCTTTTTCTGATCCATTTTAGATACATGCTTTATGCATAGATGTCTCAACTCAAGTTTGCAGTCTAATCTGTGTATTTCCACAGCTAAAACCTATGATATCCTTTACCAGTCCTCCTGAAATCACATATAGGTCTTAAAATCACAATGCCCTATCATTATGAAGCATTCCAGGTTATTCCCTTCACTTTAAAATACAAGTCATATAAATACTTTTCTTTCGCCAGTAATTAAGCTAACCTGATTTACTGTCTTCTGGTGAAGCAGAGTATTTAGCAAGCATACGAGGAAGTCTGTTTGGAGATCGCATTATTTCTACAGTACGCATATATCCATGCAATAAGCAAAAACATTTATATTGCAGCCTGCTTCTTTGCTTCAGATGAGTTCTTACTTTTTGTGTCCAGTCCTCCTCTGTAGCCTGTCCAACCTTTCAAAGTAATTGTGTCACCCAAGAGATGCAAAAATCTTTGAAAGCTTTCACTTCCAGTTTCTACACATGGAAAGGAGAACAGTTACAGCAGAAAAGCAGGTGTAGAACTCCTATCAAAGATTAATCAAAATACAAGAAAAAGTCCTGTATGCAGGACATAAGGAGTTATAGTTTCTCCTAATGTCATCCAAGCCTTCTACTCTGACAGAAACAGCCTCTGAGTCTTGCAGAATTATAGGAAAGGGATCATCATGTGACACTACAGCATCATCTATTCAGCTAATTCCACAACACTATTTAAGTGCATGGAAGAAAGCAATGATGTGAAAATATAAGAATGAGAACTGGAAATAGTATCAGAGTCACCTCCTTCAATTACTTTTTTTTCCTTCCAAACCTTACTTTGTATAGTCTATTTCTAGAAAGAATTTCAGCATATTCCAAGATGTAATAATAGGGTTCTTGTGTCAACCTTTTGTAGAATCAGAAGAGTCTATGCTACCTTTTTCCCCACTCAATACAAGCATGAAAACCTAACAAAATTGCTGCTAAAATAATCATTATCTGTCATCTAGGCACTATCCTATGGTTTTCAATTGTATGAAAAGAACAATTAAGGAAAAGGTGAAAGACTCACCATTGCTGAACATCTCATCATCTGTAAGCTGCCCATCCTTAGCATAAAGGACTCCAAATTTAAAATTCACAGATCCCTAAAAAATTAAACCAGATTATTAGCTAAAGAGTCAGTCAAGTTAAAGGCCTAAATTTAAATGTTTACAAATCTAAGGTTTCTTTTTAAATATGTAGCTTTGTCTATATCCAGCACATGTGAGTACTCACCTCATATCAACTCCATTACGTGCACAAATAGCAGACAGCTAATAGTTTACCTTTGATTATAAACTATGAAAATATATAACATCATTTTCATAATGGTGCTTAAAGTGATTTACAATTTCATGTTGAAAACTAATACCACATTTTTTACTGCAATAAGCATCAACTTGAAATTTTTCACAAATACATTAGTGAAAATATTTCAAATACAAAGCTCAATTCATTGAATAGATCTATCAACTAAGAGTGTAAGCTTACGTTTACCTCTTGTTCTTCAAGAACCAATAAATCCTGTAAATAAAACACTATGTTTAGCACTCTCATATTAAAGACAACAAATCAAGTTATTACATTATTGAATATTTGTTTTGTTTTGAAACGGCCAGTTCAACTGATAAAGGAAATTTAGTTGTAAATACCAAACCCCCCTACACTCATTTATCCTCCTACTGTAACAAACGAAGCAGAAAAAAATATTCACAATGATTTATTTTCAGAAAATAATAAAGAATAGCAACCAAACACGGGAAGTCACAACCTACCTTTTGTATGTCAGGATGAAAAATTTCCCTTGGGCCCTTCTCAAATTTCTCAAGACTCATTGCACTGAAATGCAAATGAAATACTTTTTAATAGAAGGAAAAGCACACATTTTCAGCATTAATGTATCAGTAGTTGCAGTTATGTCTCCTATTGAAAAGGGTCTGTCTAATACGAAATGATAGTTCCACAGAATATTCCTTTTCCACAATGCTAATCTCTAAGTTAATTTCCTAAACTTCTTCTGGATTTTAAGAACAAAAGTTACTAAGACCTTGAATGGAAGTCAGGATTATGTTTACTGCATTTAACGCAAAGATTTGAAATCAATTATCCTTCACTTTGGCTTTATGTGAGCTTTTCTTCTTTCTCTTCTAAAATAATACAGAAACGCAGGATGGATTGGGTTGGCAGGAACCTTAGAGATCATCTACTTCCAATCCCCCTGCCACCGGCAGAGACACCATCCACTAGCAAATGTTGCTCAAAGTCCCATTCAACCAGGCCTCGAACATTTCCAGGCATGTAAATAAGAAGCAAGCAAAACAAAACAGTTTAGCATAAAATTCAAGTGACAAAGATACAAAAACAACAGAAAAACAGAAGGTATTTAAACGACAAGCATGATCAACTGCCTCAATAAGCAGAAATATTCAATATGCTCCTGCATTTATTATCACCTGTATACATCCATTTACACCTTATATGTCCATTTATTTCAGTACAGAATGCAATCTGTCTGGAATGCAGCAAACATGGATGTCAAACTTGGTGCACCTTTCCATTTTTGTTTAAGCTGGATCACAATGCAGATGAGACTTACTCCATCTCCTTTTCAAAGTGATTACAATGTTCCCATTCATTCACAACAAATGGGCTTATTAACATATTGAGAACTCTTTGGAACAGTTCCTACCAAGAGTCACGCTTGGCGGGAACAGGGTAAGATGCCAAAGGAATATTAGCCAGCTCTGAGGGAAGGCTCAAGGAGCCTTTTTAGGGGCAAAAGAGTACTTAGAGATTTATGTCATGCCAAAGTGGGCAAAAGGAGGCACCATTCATCCAACTGATCCCAGGCAGCAAACACCCCGGGGAAAGCAAGGAACAGGGAATCTAAAACAAGCTTCCATTTGCCTTCAAAATCTGGAGGACAGAACAGCTACATGAAGGTGTTCCATCAAATGAGTAATAATGTTGCTAACAGAAGCCAAAATTTCTCATGCCTGGG
Organism: Bambusicola thoracicus; assembly: GCA_002909625.1. NCBI lineage: Eukaryota > Metazoa > Chordata > Aves > Galliformes > Phasianidae > Bambusicola > Bambusicola thoracicus. The sequence continues at coordinate 22,021 of PPHD01002874.1, forward strand.
ATGCCTGAATGAAATTGTGCATCTTGGTGAGGGAGGGAGAGACAGCGTTACTAAATGATGTTAGGAAGTGATGTTTCAGCAACTGATTGACAGACATGGAAAATCAGGTGTTTATACAGGTACAGAACACAGTGCTGACAACTAGGGACAGTATTCACTCCAGACCTGTAAAAGCTCAATGAGGGGACTCAGTTCATTTTAATGAGGGAAGTAGAGGTCATTTGAAGTGTTTTCAACTTATCGTCTTGACATCAAACCAAAGCCACGGGCCAGGAGATAAAAAAAAAAAATTTCAATAAGTGAGCCCCAGTGTTCTGCCTTGCCTCTCTGGCAAGCTCAGTGGACTGGGGCCTCTCAAAACTGGGGAAGTTGTGGAAAAATCCAGATCTGGTACTACTGACTTCACAATATATGCTCTACTCCCATAACGTTTCTCTTACGTCAGCATTAGCAGTCTTATCCAGTGAACCAGCTTCATCTGAGCAAGAGACATTTGCCCGCACCCTATTATGTATCAAAGGTTTTGGAGATCTGATGATTGCCCATTCATCTGACGCAAACTATCTGTTCAGCAAATGAATGCAATTATTGTGAGTTTCTAGAGGAGGTACAATCCTTGCAGATCTCAAAGGTTGAATTTGAAGTTTTCAGAGAGGACCTGGAGAAAACATGCCACGTAACTAGATTATAAGAACTGCAGGTGAAATCTGAATGAACACCTTGCAGAAAGGGGCTCTGATTTTTCAGCTAATAATATAGTTGAAAGAAAAAGAAATGGTATTGGGCTGTTCACTTTATATTCTCTTCTGCCAGAAAAGTGGCAGAACAGAGTATAAGCACAATCATATTGACTGGCTGGGGGAAAGAATCTTCTTGCCTCACTGACAGGGTGTATAATGCACACACAATGTGGACTTGCAAGGAAACAATCACTTGCAGATAAAATTCATGGTTTCTTCTTTGTTTGCTTCCTCTTGCCAGTGCCACATAATCAACTCTCTAGTCAAAATCTGCTGCTCTTTACTTCTGCTCCTGGCCTGTCTAATATAAGTAGGTAATTCTTCTCAACCACTGAAGCACTGAGAATCCATCTATTCTAAGTAGTCACTTTGTCTACTATAGGACAGACATTAAAACTATTCTTTGCTGTCAATCTCAATGATTAAGATCTGCAAACCTATTATTCCTGCTTTTTAAAATCATAGAAATAATGAAACACAAGTTCTAATCTACAGTAAAAGACAAATATCTTATTAGATAATTTACTTGTAAATACATACCTTAATATAGATTTCACTGATAATGTTTTTGTGGGACTGTAAGGGAGACATATTTTCTGAGTACCCTATAAAATGAAAAAAACCAAAGCAAAGAGGCATTACGAGTTATACTGATTTTTCTGTACATTAAAATAGGAATATTGATAAGCAAAGATTGAGACCATAGTAGCTTTACTTAGTTGTATTTTCTATTGAAATAAACAGAATGTGAAAAGGCATGGATGATGCAAAATTGTTCTTACTCAGTTCTGACTACATTGCCATGTAGGAAAGTCACAGTACAACTCTGTGTACTAAAAGGTATTCAATCAATTGCTTAGATAAAGGTCATTATGGAGAGGTCTACAGAAAAAAAATCCTAAAAAGATATCAATGAAACCAGTATCACATTTGGCTATGTTCTCAGTATCATATAAAAATATCAGTATATCTGTACTATAGAGTCACTGTATAAATTCATTACAAAACATAAATAAAAAACAATTTAGGCAACATTTCTAAAAATAATGCAGAACTCCATGTATGAAAAATTAGAAAATATCTACTGTCCTAAATTTCTGTCAGGAAGTTTAGTATAAGCTATCTACTAAGCTAGCTAAGTGCTCTCTACTAGGGTAGAATTATACATTCTCCTACGAAATAAAAACTATATATTAAATACTGAAATTCTGAAGAGAGCAAAAAAGTCTATGATCAATGCATCTAAAGAAAACAAGAAAAGAAATGAACAAAAAAAGGCAGAGCAGCAATTAAGTATTTATTTCTTACCGTTTTTCTCCAAAGAATTGAATGGTATTGAGGAACACGCTGATTATTTTGGTCAGAAAGTACAACAGACAGAAAGAAAGGGTTCTTCTCTGAGTCTGTACCTATATAATTTTGATGAACTATTGGGAGAAAAGTAGTATTACCCACTGTCAAGAAAACACACGTACTCATGAAATACACACAACACAGAAAATATATGCTTATTTACGTAAATATTTATTTATACACAGATATGCGTTAAAGACAAGAGATAGGTATAGATTTTAAGGCCTAGAGGGGCTTAAAAATCTTCCTATTTGTTAGCAGGATTTCTTCTGCTTACAGAACCACATCCTCTGTCTTTAAGTTAAGAATACATGAAATAAGAACTTGCTTTCAATACAGGACAGAAAACATTAATAGTAAGTTAATAACATCCTTTTCCAATAAATAACTTAAATTCAAAAGATACTTTTTTTTTTTGCATTGAACAAAAATTCAGGCAATTCACAAAAACTCTAATACCTTTTCCTAAAAAATATTTGAAATACCATCTTGTATAATACTCTGGATTTTCCAAATGTACATCCGTCCTGTGCCATGTACTTGGAGTGTAGCCTGTATTCTGAAAAAGAATTGGGAGACAGTCCAGTCAAATGCTGTATTAGAAAAATTGAGAACATAACAGTTGAAAAAGTCAAGCAAGCATGGTCAATCCACTGGAAGAATTCTAGTTGTACACCTTTTTTTCTTTTTTTCTAAAAGCCAAGAATTATTCTGAGGTCAGTTGTTGAGTAGTTGAAATTAAAACATTTTTTCTTCTCTCTTTGTTTTTTAAATAACTGCAGTCTTCTCCCTTCATACCACTGTTATAGGTAATACCTTAGCATTCCACTGAAAAGCAGATCTTTAAATACTGAATTTGAAGACCTATGTTTTTAAAAATTTAGGAGTAAATGAATAAATAAACAGATTTCTGCCCTCACAAGTTTCATTTTCTCCTTTCTTCCCAAAATATTCCTCGATGACTCCTAACTGAAGCAGATAATGCTGTGGAAATTCTTCGGTATTGTTTCTGGATTGACTAGTTAAAGTAAATTTTCAGGTATTCCTCACTCCTTTTCCACTAACAGCATTCACAAGGAAACAGCTATTCTCCAAGCCTATTTATCATGTGGCATTCAGCAATCATTCAGAGAATCTGTCTAAAATAAGAGACAAAGAGCTTTTGAATTCCATGAAACTGAACTGAAAAGCCAATCTACAGAACATGACCCAAGAGGGAATCAACGCAGAATAGCTACTTTAATGCTGCACCCAGTGCTGATGCAAACTAATAATTTATGATTTATATTAGTTCAACATAAGTTTAACAAGACCTTACATACACTTCAAGACTATGAACTTTTCTTTCTTTAAATATTAAGGTGCTATTTACAGTCGAAAATGATTCATGAAGGAAGATAACCTTTCCCCTCCCAAATTATTTAAGGAGAAATTTAAGTGTTGCTGGAGAACTTAAGGTGAATGACTCTTTCAGACTCCACTCAGCTTCTTCATCTCATATTTAGAAATAAGCATAGCTGCCTAAACACATCTAGGAGAAAAAAAAAAAACAAACATGGTGAACTAGAGACTGCAAAGGATAAAATGGGTATTTTTTTCTTTGAACTTCATAAGCTGAGCAAAGTGTTACAGCAAAAGGAAATATCATCTCTTTTCCTTAAAAATTAAATTGTTGAGATTGCGTACTCTTGAATGAATAATTAAGCTAGTCTTGGGGGTAACAAACACCATTTCCCTCCTCTTGGATTCCTACATTTTCATATCATTCAGCATTTTTCAAGACTGCTCTCCTAGTAATTGACTATAAATACATCTTTCAGTTGAGAAACTGAATTATTTTTTCAGCTTTACGTATGTTTAACCACTTACCTCATCAGAAGAGCCATTTTCCACACGGAATCGTCCAGCTCTTTGAATTGCTCCATCAGCATCACTAGATATAAGCTATGAGAGAGTTTAAGATAAAGGTTCTAGTTCCAAAAACATCCATATCATCAGCAACCAAATCTTACTTGCTTTCTCCTTCTTCCAGGTGTCTTATCACAACTCACAGGGGAATCAGCACAGCTGCTACCCATTTGACTAGATTTGGAACGATCCAAATACAACTCTAAGAATAGGAGAGTTATACATTCATCTAGCAGATCCAGTACTGATCAGAAATTCCCCTCTCAAATTTTGGCTGCACCAGCATGCAGAATACCTACAGAGGAACATGTCCGCCTCTCAGAAACTGATCTACAATCTTGTTCCTTTCAAAACAGCGGGTTTTACAGACATGCTGATTCTATTCCTCTCAGCTTTGCCATGTCTAAAATTCTTCCTTTTGGCAGTAGGGAATGAAGAAAAGAGAGAAAAAGAATCCTACAGACACCCAGGTGAGTGAAGGAGGTAGAAAAACAACCAGTGCAGAAGATCCTCTGCTGCCCGCTGTCCTCTTGCATCCCACAGCGTAACATATCTGAGCAGATATACACATTGCAGTCCATGGAGAGGAGCTCACGGTGGAGCAGGAGTGCCAATGGGAGCTGCTGCCCATGGGGAACCTGTGATGGAGCAATCTATTCCTGACTTCACCCTGCAGTATGGACCCATGCTGGAACAGTTCTTGAAGAACTCCTTTCTGTGGGAAGCCCACACAGGATCATATTGAGAGGGACTGCATCCCATGATGGGAAGGAACCCACATCAGAGCAGGGGAAGAAAGTGATGATAAAGGGGCAGCAGAGATGAAGCATTATCCATGCTTCACAGTTCACAGGTTCAGTTCACAGGCAAGTTCAGCCCGATTCCATGAGTAATGGGGCAGGGGATCTGATGGACCCACACTGCAGGAAAGGGAAAAAGGGGGAAGGGCAGGGTGATGGGCCTAACAACATAACAGCAGTAACTATCTGAGAAGGGAAGCTTATTTACTAGAAAAGATATCGGAATGCAAGATAATACTATAATGCAATATAATTAGAACTGAAGCCAATAAATCAAATAAAATGAGAGAGGGTGTGGCCAACAAACTGAAAGCCTTACTCTAATGTTGAAGGTAAAACAAGCACACGCTGCTGGGACAAGCAGAAAGGGAAAAAGAGAAGTGATATGCCTCGTGATATGCAAACATTTTTTTATCTTTCCCTCTGAAGGGAAAAACAGAAACTCTAAGTCCCCTGTTGGGGCATGTGGTAGTTCTTTTCTCAGAACCAGGTACCGGGAATATATCAGCAGTCCATGGAACTGGAGCATTAACTCTTTACCTATAATTTTCCAGTCCAGCTTAGAATAAACATTTTCCAAACTAGATGCAATTTTTTACCTGGAAATGAAAAGGATTTGAGTTCTACATTAAAAGTCGTTTAAATTAAAAGATGGGCAAATAAACTTACAAGCTCCACAGATCCATAGTGCTTCCTGCTAAACTCTCCACGTCTGCAACCAAGATCTTCAGAGACTGAGCTGGAACAGAAACGCTTCATCAGTATACACATTCAACAAGCCCTAGATCTCATACAACACTACACACTGCCATCAACAACTGTCATCCCTGCTGAATAAGCTTTCCAGTGCATAAGCTCATTATTGCAGGGAAAACTTACAATGCGCACGGTGTAGCAGCCATTGCAGTCTGGCTTTCATACCACTGCCAAAAGAACAGAAATGTCTGTGTCTTGACTGGAAGCAAAATCTACAATTACATTAAATATCTACTCATGATGTGACCAATTTAGAATTACAAAGTAGCCTATAAGTGCATTTGACGAGTATGCTTAATCTAAGGGAAGAAAAACTTTGTCCTTTAAACAGGACAACCGCACTAGGTTCAATAAGCTTTGCTCAGTATGCTGCTACTTTTTTTTTTTCAGAAACTCTTTTTTTAAGTCTATATACAGCAATTAAGCTGTCAGATATAATTTTAAAAAGCTCCAAAATAATCACTCAGTTGGAAACATAATTACGTTGAATTACTAACAGCTGAACAGTAGGCCTGGAATCAACATTGACCTCAGATGAATCTCACAACCCAGTGTTATATATCATCAGTATCTGAACATTAGCAAAAATATGTGTGATCATTAGTGAAAAACATATCTTGAACAGAACATCTCATTAGCAAGAGATGTAGCTTAGTTAAAGCATTATGAGAATGCATTAACCTTTCCTTGTTTAGAAGCATAGTGCCAAGGCCTATGAATACACAAACCTGCTTGGTTCCTCCTTGAGCCCTGGCCAGGCTTAAGGTAAAATCCAAAGGGAGAATGAAACCAGATGTTTCCACCTAATTGACAAATAAACTTGTTTATTCAACAGTATAAAAGCTGGACTCCCTTGCAGTGAAGCTGGAGACCTCACCTATGAGTGGGTGCACTGCGTAGGACCTCCGAGTTGCTGGAAAAGGCTCTCTAAATCCTTGCTGCAACTGGGGCTCCCCAGCAGCTGCAGATCTGGATAATGGTAAAATATTAGGGCAATTGGTAACATGTATTTCTTAATCACTGTTACTATCCTCACATAGTAACAGTTAGTTGCATTGCCTTGTTCTGTTTTATTCTTGCTGTACAATTTCACTTATTATCTCATTATTTCAAACTTAAGTAAAGATAGTAAAGTAAACTTAAGTAAAGATAAAGTAAAGATAATCACACTTCTTTAACTTGGCATCTGTGGCCCTTGTGCTGACCTCATCCACCGGCAAAACATATATAAACACAAATATAATAACTTAAGCTTTCAGCTTTTGGTTACCCGCACAACAAACTTTTGTTTGAATGTGAACAGTTAATAATCTTAATTTTCCCGAGGATCACAAGAAAACATTATAATCGAAAACATTATAATCTCATGCTGGGAATATGCACAGTAGAGAAGGAAAAAGTCTGCAACAGGAAAAAAAAAAGGGGGGGAGGGTTGGGTCCTGATCTAAGAGCCCTTGCCACCAAACCAACTACAATTTGACCTTACCTATGATGCACTTTTTGGTGACACAAATATTAAGGAGTCTTATCTGAGAGAAAATGAACGTTGAAGCCTGTGATCCAAAAAGCTTACACTGTAACTGAAAACTAAAACTCCTCCTTTTTCCCCACCCCAGAAAAGAAAGCAGACAAAAAGGAGAGAAAGTATTTGGGCAGCTTGTACCAGTGCTCTATCATCCATACAGAAAAAATTCTTCCTGATGTTTAGACAAAACCAGCTCTTGCGCTCCAAGAGGTCAAATCCATCTTGTCTCAGCATTTCTCCAGCTTGTTGAGGTCTCTTCGGAAGGCAGCAAACCCTGTGGTTCATCTGCCACTCCTCTCAGGTTTGTTTGTTTGTTTGTTTGTTTTGTCATCAGCAAACTTACTGAAGGTACATTTTGCACAGACACCCAAATCATTAATGAAGATGTCAAATACAGCTGGATCCAGTACTGACTCCTGGAGTACTCAACTGGTCACTTGTCTCCAACTAGACTTTGCACCACTGACCACAGCACTCCAGACCCAGCCATTCAGTCAGTTTTGGTCTACATTACTGTGTGCCCACCCAGTTCACATGTCAAGACACATGAAACAATCTTAAATGGAAATAAAAAACACCACCTTTTCTTAAGTCACAGAGCACGAACATACATAAGTTCTAGTCTATAGTAATCACACACCATGAGGACTTCACAGGTCCAGTAGCAACAATAGTAAGTCTAGGGAGGAAAAAAAAAAAGTATTGCATGTGAATTAAACTTCTCCTGTAATAGCCCCACACTGCTGTACAGAAGCTGCAGCAAACAGCAGCACTTACATCCCCACAGCCTGCAACACAAAGAAGATGGCCCAGAGTACTGCAAATCCTGAAAGCACCTGTGCATGAGACATCACCTATTACAGCTAACTTTTACTCGTTGTTTTGTAGGAATAATTTACATATTTGAACTGCCAAAACTGTTTCAGATGGTCTCATTTTACCCTCCTTTTACACATGCAATTTACAAGGTGTGTGCTTTACACTGTTTCGGACATGCATAGTCTTTTCATCATCTGAAGGGAAGTATATGAAACAAACTTTACTTCACTATGGTTTGCAGTAAAGAAAAATCAAAACTATTACTCCTGAGTTTTCATCTTTTCTTACAGAAGGTAACATAAAAGAAAAGCATTTCTAGATTAGCATCTATACAGACAAAATCTGACTTTTTTTTCCCCCCTTCCAGGAAGAACAAAGAGTTCTCAAGTTTAATTTCATACAGGATTAAACCTCTTCTCACATCCTGGGGAGAATCTGGAAAGCACGGATCAAAAATTGTATTCCATGTATTAGGTTCTCAGTTGCTGCATTCTGCAATTCATGTGGAACTTGGCGTATGCTTCATGGAGGAAACTGAATACCTCAACTGCAATATGTTTTAAGGACGCCGAGTACTTTACATGATATTTTGACTTTAACAGAAAAAGTTGGGTGAATGTAGTAGTGCTAGGATTTTCTGTGTGTGCTACTTTTGTTCTATACAATTCATTTTTGTGGCTAGGTATACTTGGAAATCACTGTAAAAGCAATTTCAGCCAACGAGTGTTTGCACAGTCAGTACTGGTGGCAGATGAGTAGACTTCACTGTTGCTGACCTTTGAAATTCTAAGTTCAGTCTTTGACTAAGTGAAGAAATACGCAGAATCATAGAATGGTCTGGGTTGGAATGGACCTTTAAGACCATCTAGTTCCTATAGCAGAGGGGTTGGCAGCAACATCTCCCACTAGACCAGGTTGCTCAGAGCCCCTTCTGGCCTGGCCTTGAATGCTTCCGGGGTGCGGGCACCCACAACCTCTCTGGACAACCTGTTCCAGTGTCTCACCACCCTCACAGTAAAGAATTTCTAACTAAGATCTCATCTAAATCTACTCTCTCCCAGTTTAAAACCATTTCCCCTCATACTGTCACCAAGCAAAAAAAAAAAAAAAAAAAAAAACAGTAGAAGTCACTAACACACAAAATTTTGTCAAGTTTTGGGGAAGCTTTGTGGTGAGGACACTTTTACGGGGCTGTCCTGATTCCAGACAACACATTCTGAAGTCACCACAAAGAGACGCACTGGTCTACTGTGTTTTGAATGACATCATCCACACCTAGGTAATTTTCAGAGTTTCATAAATTGTGATAGGTTCACAAAGCAGGAAAAAAAGCAAGCTGAAGTTTATAAAATTGAACTCCCTCCTGCCTTAGTAAAAACTAACCTCAAAGTCGATGAAACTAGAGAAAAATGTCATCTCATGAATTATCTAAAGAATAAAACTGGAGAATTACGAAGGCATTTTACAACTATCTGCATACGCACAAACTAAATCCTATACTTCAGCAGACTGAAAGTTGAACTCCCCTCATAGCACATTAATATTGCAGAGATAATATGGTCAGATGCTAATTAAAAGCTTCAGAAATAAAATACAAAATATTATTCAAAAATAAACATTGTACAAGAAAATTGCTACAGGTATACAACAGAGGAGCACACTAAGGTAACAAAAGCATAGGTTATCAAGGCAAAGGAAGGCATGACTTCAAAAAAATTAATTTAGAAATATAAAAATGTAAAATAGATATTAACGTATATGCCTGGTAGCCCATGCAAAGAGCCCGGGAAGTAACAATCTGAGTATGGTTATTGGAATTTTTATTTTTTTATTTTCAGCATTTCCACAATAACAAAAAGTTACTTATACTATTAAGAGTACTATCCAAATGCCTCTTGAACACCAACAGGCACGGAACATTAATGACCTCACTAGGAAGCCTGTTACAGCGCCTGATCACTCTCAGTAAAGAGATTTATTCTAGCATCCAGTCTGAACCTCCGATGGCACAGTTTTGTGTCACTGCAATGGTCACCAGGAAGAAGAGATCACCACCTTGCCCACCGCTTCCACTCGTCAGGACATTTTAAAGAGCAGTGAAGTCACTTCTTAGCCTTCTTTTCTCCAGACCAGACAACCCGAGTGTTCTCTGTTCATCCTCACAGCACACAACTTCCAGTCCTTTTATCAGCTTTGCCGCCCTATACTATTAAGATACTTAATAGTCTTCTTTCTACATTGCGAAGTCCAGAAATGAATTCCATGTTCAAGGTGAGGCCACACCGATGTTAAAATACAGCAGGAGAATCACCCCTTTTCACCAGCTGTCTCCGCTGTATTTAATGCATCTCAAAATGCAGTTTGCTCTCTCGACTCCCAGTGTACACCACTGACTCACGTTGTGCCTGCTGACAATCAGCAACCCCAGATATCTTTTGCAGAGCTGCTCTCTAGCCACCCATTTCCCAGTCTTTGACTGGCATTACTTCACCCAGCACTCACCTTTGTTGAATATCATGCTATTGCTGATTGCCAATGCTCCAACCTATCTAGAACCCAGGAAGGCCTCCAATATGTCTAGGGAGCGAACAGCACCTTTCAGTTTAATATCGTCACTAACTAAGGGTGCATTCAACTCCTGTTTGCTCAACATACTTATTTTATGGGTAGTAAATAAATTCTATAACAGCCTGAGGAAAAAAAAGATGCACTTTTTTTCCAAACAGCTTTCAGATATGATCAGAAAGAACTCCTCATGCTCACCACCACATACAATAGCGTGCAAGTCCGTAACAGTTATCCAAGAGTGCTTTTGTAACAATAGTCTTGTCCTGTGTCCTGATTCAAAATGTCTAAAACACGTCTAACTTTCACACACTATCAGCTCTTTTCACATCAGAATTATACATAAAAGGTAGCCTCTGGTACTTATCAACCTAGCTGCTTCATACCATACTTGTGATCTACTTCATATTAAGCAGTTAGAAGCAGAATCTTGCACTAACATAAATGCTAAATAGACAACCTTGACAAAGCTAAGCACCTTAATTTATGGAAAGACAAGATAAAGATTATCATGCTATTTGCACAACTGCACATATTCCACAGTGAATTCTAGTGTGCATGCTTCTTTAGCTTTCCATTCTTGGTTACCAGGGATTTTTCTCATCAACTCTCTGACTTACCATATCATCTCATTTAAAAAATATGCTGTCATTACTATTAGCTTTTCTTATTAATTTACTTCATTAGATTATATCCTTCCTCTGTCTTGACCTGACCTATGCCAGAAAAATACTCCTGCTCCAGTTATGTCAGTTTCAAATACAGCTTTTGTTGTATTAGAGCAAACTGCCAGCACTGAAATATATGCTAGCTTCCCTGTGGCTCAGACTTATTTCACCTAGTAAGTTAGAGTTTACTTATATTGTCATGTGTTTTAATATATATGAGGAACAAGAAATCAAACAATACAGTTTAAACACATTTATACAGTACACAGAGCACACACTATTTCCCTCTCACTTGTTTGCAAACGTGGGTTTTGCTGTACAATCACATCCTAAACAGATGAGGAAGAGGAAAGAGGACAAGCTTTCCCCCCATTTCATCAGAAACTCCTAGAAACTTTAACAGTCCTGAAAGCCAAATGGCAAAGTAAGTTTTCATATATTCTGTAATATAAACTTAAAAGGCATGTATTTTTACTACTCTAGTGTAAAGTCAAAAGTCTTGCATCTTAGGACTTTGACACCTGCAAGCAGTTTTCTTGGAGGAGGTTTTTTTGGTTGGGTTTTTGGTTTTTTTTGTTTTTTT